>JABCMJ010018881.1:0-10110 GCA_014822125.1 Arbutus unedo | reverse complement strand
AGAAAACATGAAGCAGGGTAGATTTAGCATTCAGTGTGTCAAAGTGATTAGAGGGATGGGAAATTGCACAAAGAAGAAAGTCATACAAATAAGAAAAGGATTAGAAATTTTGTATAGTGTTCTACAAACCAACTACTTGAAAAGTTTACCTCTGCTAGTTTTTTGGCAAAATACATCGCTTCAGAAGTTCGCATGGTGTCCAACTTTTCCCAGTCCCCTGGTGATTCATCATCATCCTCTTCATCTTTGTCGTCTTCCAGAGAAGAAATCCATTCCTATACATAATCATTCAAAATAAGTATTCACAAGACTCTAGAGGTACACTAGTATGCTTGAAAAATGCACAACAAACTAAAACAAAGAACAGCCACCTCATCATCTTCATCGTCGTCGTCATCAACATCATCATCATCTTCGTCATCAAGTTCGTCAATACCAAAAGTAGTTGCTGTTGGACCAGATACATCCACCTTGCTGAGCAATTTTGGAGTATCCAGGCCCATCATGACATGCTGCATTGTGTTCCAAACGTGCTCTTAAAAAGAAAGTCCAACGATTACAAACTATTAACTTGAAGATAACCCTGCAGAGTCAACCACCTCTCACAACACATCCCAGGGAGGTGGGAGCAACATACTTGACAGACATAGATGGTTATTAGCCAAGTAAAACATGGGGTTGACAGAAAAAAATAACTGGTCTACTTGAATGTGATTGGGATCCAGAAACAAAGTTAAGAGAAAAACAAGACAGTATAAAGAGATACCAACAATACTTTTACCCACATTTTAGTGGCCACACAAATGCACAGAAATCAAATAACAGTGAAACCCTTACACATGAGAACCATTACATGTTTCAAGGTTCTAACAAAGATGGCCATGAGAAACAGCGTGGCAAACCCATGATAGCACAGCTACCATTGTTTTCTATCCCCTTTAAATTTCCTCATTGTGGATGTAAGAACAGTTCCTAAGGATATGTTAGGGATGATTTTGGTGGCCACTTTTGGCAGCTTAATAGGTGGCCCGCCACCTCAGATTCTCAGAAGACGTGGCGAAAAGGGTGATTGGGTTTCATGGGGTAATTGTCAGCTATTAAAGAGTCCACAGACCCAGAAAGCGGAACTCTGCTAGGGGGCCAATTCACACCTGGAACTCAGAATTTGGCATTTCGTACATCATTCATAGTACCCGGCCCATTGGCATTGGTATTTGGCATTACTAGAATCGGCACAATTACTATGGAGTTGGGACATACTCAAGATGCCCGACCAACTCAGAATTTAAGAGATCAGGTGTTTCGGCATATTGGGTGCCAAAACTATATCACACCATCTTATTTATGTGTTGGAAACTAAGGCATAGCTCATAGGATAATGTTCATGGAGGGCTTTGATCGTGTGATGACAAACAATAATTTCGGCAATCTTCAGACAATGGAATTTCGGGTTGGGTTGGATTCTCCAACATTCGATTGGAACGGCCCAATGAGTTGAACTTACAGCTTCGCCATCACCAAAGCTGGATTTTGGCAAAAATTACTCGTTTAGACTTTCAAAGGAAAGTATAACATCAATTTAGTTTTCCAGAAGTCAACCACCATACCACACAGCTCTCCTCAGCAGCTAGGGTCTGCAAAATGTCTTCATCCTTTTTAACCTGAAAGTAAATATCTGACAAGAAGACAGAGCATATAACACTTCAACAGAGTAAAGGCTGCCAACCACAAACTGAACACCAAAATACTATAATGAGAACCTGAAAATACAAAAACTTACTTCCATGCTCATCGGTCACATAAGGCACATCTGGCCAGAAAACGTCCTCCTCAATGTCATCACCAACAAAAGATAAAAACATCACTGTTGCTTTGCTGTTAAGCTGAAACAAAATGTAGAAAAACCATTAGACAGGTACTATAATATGTAAAATATTCAGGCACCACATGATCTATAAAAAATCTGGTTTCTATAATGGACATGGACGATGATTAAGAATATGGGTCCATTGCAAAGGAACAAGGAACATACTTTTGACTTGGTTAATTCAGATGATTTTACAAGGACAGCAAAGGAAGAAAAAAGGACGCTGGGATTCAAGTCCGGGAAATCAACGATCAATAAAAAATATCATTTCAGTTCCAGCAAAATCAATGCAATAGTTGAACTAACTGGAATACAAGTATTGTATTGCAAATCATGCACATTTCATCGCAATTCTAAGAAGAACCAAATGTAGTAAAAGCAATGCTTAAGCACCTTGTTGCAAAACTAAAGTTCATTGGTTGGATGTCGAGCAATATATAATAGAAGATATCTGAAGCAATTATTAGACAGCATCATCAAGTGACTCTTCTAGTTAACGTAATGGCAACTTGGAGGCCATTAGGCATGCCTACAAATGACCTCATACAATAACAAATCATTATCACTTGAAACTCCTTGACAATGAGACTCAGACCAACAAATTAAATCTTCTTGATGATCTGTATTCCAATTTTCCAAACAAGCTCCATCTTCCTCAAATAGGCTCGAATGCAATTCGTCCTCAACAAAATCAAAATCCATTATTTGTTATAAACTAATTCGACACAGGAATACCTCAATTATGGTCCTAGTTATCTCCGCTGGAGTAAGTCTGGCTTCTCCACCCTCCATCAGTTCGGGTTCCGCAAGCTCCTCGAACGGATGGTACTGTGACGGCTTCGGATGTGGCTTCAAGGGACTCGAACCCGGCCCCGACTGCTCTTCCGAAGATGCTCTGATTCTGTTCTTCACATAGCTGCTATGTCTCATGCAAGAAGCATCAGCTGATCTTTGAAATTTATTCCTACAAATCAATTAGCAAGTCAAAACTTTCCATTCTACTGTCCTAGGTTTTCTGAGCAACGAAAACGTATTGTCAGAAGTGTAAGAAGAAGTCGGGGTACCAGGCAACGGAGAAGATGCCGGACTGAGAAAGTCCCCGGGAGGAGGTGAGGTAGAAGCTCCCGGCGGATAATCGCATGGCCGTGATTGGTTCCATCATCAGCATTTCGTAGTAATCGTGGTGGTGAGAAGAGATCTGAGAATGTGGAGCTTTTCTTCTTTGTGATGGCTTCTCTGTTTTTGGTGGTTCTCTATTATCCGATGAGGTAGTGTCGTGCCGTGCCGCGCAGCGCAGCGCAGAGATTTCTCCTGTAGTTGAGATTGTCTGCGACAATTCACTTTCTAACCGTTACAGCTGGATGTTCAGCTGCGATTACACTGGCTACAGTTGCAATTAGAGTATCCGTAATTACTATATTGCCCTTGATTACTAAGGGTGTGTTTGGGAGCCTATTTTTCACTTTTTTATTTTTGACTTTTTGGCTTTTTGACTTATGGCCAGAATGAGTGTTTGAAAAAAATGCGCAAAATACAGTTTGGAAAAATAGTAGAATGAAAATATAAAAAGGAGCCCTAAACGTCCTTTTAAATTTTTGCCCCTAAAATCCAAAATGGAGATGAGTTCTACAAAATTTATTCTAGGAATGTGACTACTACACAGTCAAAATCTAAAAATGAGAATAGAAAAATACAAAAAAGAGGCTCCCGAACACATCCTAAAACCCATTCGGGTGGATGCCGCCAATGGTTTGAGAGGCGACAATTGTCCTATCGCCGCATTAGGTAAGAGAGTTTGAGGGAATTGGAAGGAAGGAAAACTGAGATAAGCAAGATTGTCAATATTGTTCCGTATTGGTAAAAATAAATTTATAGAAATATTAGGCGAATGAAAGATGCACTTGATCCGATTAGTATTGAGAACATAGATGTGTTGGATGTGGGTGAGTGAAGAACCTAGTTTGCTTGATGAAGATGATGTTGCATGAGAGCATTGATGGATTCAAAAATTTCACACAGAAAATGTCATTTATTTAGAATAAATTTAAAAAAAATTTCAGAAGTCACACTGTAATATAATAGAACAAATTTAGCTTAAATAAATCAGTACCGTTTTAATTGTTAAATAAAATACTACTTGAGTATCGTGCACATACCGTTAACAAGATTTTATTTTAAAATTTTAAGTTTGGGGTTAATTTCGAATTTTTTTTAGTAAACTATAAATTTTTAGAATTTGTTTGAAAATAAAATTCAGAGAACACAATCGAAAGAGGTTCAAACGAGCAGTGTCGGTTATTTTTTATTGCGACAGTGACAAAAGTAAAAACAAAAAAAAATGCTCATTTTGCTATCACGATATTAAAAAAAGTGACCGACAACGCTTATTTAAACCTTTTTCGATTTTTGTTTCTAGATTATATATATGAAAAATTCTAAAAATTCACCATGAACTTAAAAAAAATTCGAGATTAACTGCGAACTCAAAATTTTAAAATAAAATTTTGTTAACAGTATATGTGCACATAACACGCAAAAAATGTTTTATTTAAAACTCAAAACAGTAATAAAAAAGGATTTCAAAGGATTTTCAGGGGGATCAAGTGACCCCCCGTGGTCCTTAATTAGACCCGTCACTGCATGGGAGATTATTAAACCACCATCTCTAGATGTATTGACTTTGAATTATCGTGAGCCTATCTTTGATGAAGTCGCGGATAATTTTCCTAATGAGAATGAGAGCCAACATTATTGGAACATTGGAGGAGAAAATGAATCTTACATTGATGTTGAATAACAACCAATGATTTCCTATATCTACTTCTTAAGTAATTTTTTGTGAACTTTGCGTATGTTCTTTTATAGAACTTTGTATTTGTCTTTTGGAAAACTTTCGATATCTTTTGTTACGATGGATTTGTACTTGAATTGTGTATATTTGGTTATCATGTTATGCACTTGGGACATTTAGTAGTTAGTTTGAAGTCTATTTATGATATTTGTTGACTAAATTTTTTTTTTTCATATTGAAAAAATTCTTATTTGCGTACACATAACACATATATTGACAATTGTGATAAATCCGATTCAATACCCGGTGTTGTAATATTTTTATAAAAAAACTCATATTAGCAATTATGTTTAATTTTTTACATTTATATGCAAATAATTATCATACCGTTTTGATTTCTTGAATTAAACATATGAACTTTATGTCATATTTTACCGTTGGAAACAAACACAATGCTTTAGACTTTACCATGAGGTTTTAAATTCTTATATATGACTATTGATATGGATTTAAGGATCTTGTGTTCGGAAATAGGACAGATATATCCTTTTCGATTGGATGTTAATTCTCCACCATTACTGGTATTACATAGTCATTGTGTCCTTTAAAAGTCCCATGCTCATTTTTTTATAAGTGTTTACTCATTTCATATACTATTCATATAGTGTTTGCCTATGGTTAAGAAAGTATTATTTTGAAAGTGTCTCACCTTTTAAGTAATATAAACTTGTAAGAGTATTTCACCTAGTAGTTGGGCTTATTGTATTCTAGAGACAGAGTGCATCTTGCAGTCTTTTACATAGGAAATCTTCCGTAGACGGCGTGTATCGTCTTAAGAGAGTGACCTGATCCACGCATCAATCTCTACTACCTTCTTATCGGTAATTTCTTGATTGAAAAAAAAAATATAATTTTTCTTCATTTATTGCAACACCTGGTATGCATCGGTACGGTATACGACCGGTGCCGGTGCATACCGCACTAATAGAAAGACCGGTATTCAAACCGTTATGGTACTCAGAACCTTGGAGATAAGAGTTTGAATGTGGCAAAATTCCTCTCTCTAACCACAGTCGCAATTCTTTTCTCTACTCACAAGCTTCCCTATAACTATCCTTGAATAATTTAAGTAAAACTTAAATAAGTATTATTGAATTTTTTCTTAAATAATTTATTTAGTCCTATACGTAGATATTTTTAGGTACGTATATGTTGTCAATAATGTAAAAAAAAAATAGTTTATTTAGTTGTCAACATGAGAAATTCAGTTTATTTGTTTGTCGACTTGAAGAGGACGGTCAATAGTCTTGAGTTTGACATGAAATAAAACTCCAAATATCTAGAGATGTGTTCTAATTAGAGAATGATAAAAAATCTTAAGCCAATTCAATGAAAAATTTGTAGTTGAATGCAATTCTAACAGTAAAAGATAATTCTCTAGAGAGTATATGTCGATTTTGCCTCGTTAGTGGCAAATCATAAGACAATTCGATCTCCATTTGCTCTAACTCAATTATTTTTAAGCACATTTTATCTCTATTTAATTTTTTTGCATTTAGTATTTTAACCTTAAATTTTTGTAAATTATGATCGTCTCGATCAAAGAAAATTAAAAATTATAAAATTATGCCCAAATTTTTTTAAAAATCACTATAGAAGACAAATAAACATAAATAAAAAAAAATTTGAATTTTTTTTATCTTCTTGAATTTTTTCAAATTTGATTAATTATTTATAACTTTTCTCAAATCTTTTGTCGAGAAGAGCCAACAATCTACAAAACAATTGACGAAAAATTAAAAAATAAAAAATATCATCATAATTCTCCAAAATATCATCAACAAAATCAAGTTTGGAGAAAAAATACAACATTATGTAAACGATATAATGAACACAAAGCGTTTAATACAAACATAATCGATGACCAACTTTTAAAACAATATTCAACGATAAGTCACAACAACATCAATATGAATTTTAACCTCTCCACGATCATCAATGAAAATAATAATATCAAAATCACTGTGAATCTTTAAAAATATACGAATAAGTAACTCATAATTAAATCACGTAAATTGTAAAATAAATTCAACGATTTAGGTTTGATTCAAAACATACAGCATAGATGTTTATTTTTCAGTTTGAATCATGCCCTACATTTTTGACAAACTTTCTGATAACGTCTCAATTATTTACAGATGTGACTCCAGCCTTTGTTTGAGATGTGAATCATGTTATACCCTTGCATCCCTTCCAAGATCTATGTTTGTATTTGTTGGTGTTATAACCTAAAAAGAACAACAAGAAGTTAAAGCTGTACAATTGGAAGATTTTATTAACCAAAGTATCTGCATAGTAATGGACTTTCAGAATTGTGAACTGCATTAAACCAAATTACATAAGCTGGAACTGAACAGGGAATGTTTCTACCTGCTGCTATATTCAGTTCTCAGCTCAGACAGGTACAACAAACCATTCAGGGTCGAAACTCAAAACTCTTTGTATCAAAAACCTCGTCACAACTCTGTCTGGCGTGCTTGTCTCTTCTTTTGCGGGTTGTGGTGGGTTCTTGGGAACAAGAGATCATTTAGTTGTCTCTCAGCACTATACTCTGAAGACGCCTGCAAATACGATTCAGTTTGGGCAAAGGATAATATCATTCACAGTAGGAACTCAACCTCTCGAACAGGCATATTGCACTCTAATGGTCCACCATTCACGAGGTACTGTTGAAACAGTGATAACCAATAACCGAAACCTAGCGCAACTCCAATTTCTGGTTAAAATTTTTAGTCAAAAGGAGAGTTGCACTCCAGTGTTCTGGGTTATGGCATGGCATTGGTCTCGTTATATCATAACCCAAGAACATTGAATCTATCGACGACAAGGTGTAAACTTGTTACGAGCGAGGCGCTTAATATTACAAGTACGCCAGTGTGCTTGGGTTACGGCATAATGTGCACTGGCCTACAAATTATAGTGTACATGGTTCACACCTTTGAGGGACCAAAGACCGACGCGCAACATAAACCATGTACACAGGCTTGGGGAATCTTGCATGGCGGAAAGGACAGGGTGTGACAGTAAAACTAATCGTGATGTATGAATAACGAAAAGAATGTAGCAGTTTGCTAGCTGAACATAACTACTAAATAAACTTGGAGATTTTTGAAATATAAACTTTGGCTATGGCGCAGAGAAATACAAACCAAACTGACCTCCCCCCCCCCCAACAAAAAAAAAATGGAAAAGAAAGCGATACGAATCTGTTTTCGTCATTGAGCTCTGTTGAGAGCGTCATTTTTTGTGATATCCAACAAAACCTAGATTCTCTCGAACTACCGCCTCTAGAGTTAATTTTGGTTTATCTCGACTTAGAACTACCATCACCGTAACCAATCACTGCTCCAAACACCACCTCAACTCATCCACAATAAACATGTCCCAGTGCAGAGAAATACCCGTGCATTAAATGTAAATCGCAGTGTTTGTAGTTGCGTCCCTGAGCTAATTCTCAAATCAAAACCGAGGGTGTCTACACCAATGATTGATGCCTCCTGTCAATAGTTGCAGAAAGATTAGAAAATAAGGAATTCAACAGAAAACTCTCCACACATCCCACAAAATTCAACTAACACATAAGAAGACAAATAGTATGCATTTTTCATTGATATTATCCAACATGCCTTTTCTCTCCTTTTAGATCTAATAATGCATTTCTGCCATTATGGTATAATTTTTCAGGCATGTCATAAGCTAGTCTACTATTATTTGAATAATGTACCAAGTGCCAACCTTGCTTGCACAATGTTCGAGGTATATATGCCAAAAAACTAATGAAGAAAACATCAGATTTTGGAAAACAATCAATAGCCTACCGTACACAAATATGGCGTCCACTGTTTAAAACAATAGCAAAAAGGTAGCTACATTTCAACTATTTGCAAAATAAACCATATTACAAACCATTTCAGTCACCGTACAAATGTCAAGTGGGTTACCTCTACTTGAATACCCTTGCATCTCCAACAGAGTGATTTAAGGGCTTGTGTGGTCTTCTCCCCGCCCACTTTTAGACGAGAAATAATATTTGCGGCTGAATGTGCGATAGCATCTGGTTTTGCTTTGCTTAAATCTTCAACTTCAACCATGGTCTGCAGGATAGTTGAAGAAAAATTTGAACTCAGTACTTCGTTAGTCATAATGATTGAACCCTAGATCTGCATGCCTTAACCACAGCATCCACCCCCCCCCCCCACACACACACACACACACCCCGCACACACCGTTTGACCTTAAATTATTCTTTACCACATGATTAGGCAGTTGTACATTAAAAAACTAGAGCGTTTAGTACCATGTTCATTTTTTTAGCACTCACGGAAAAGAGTAAAAAAACCCTCAAAGACAAGGAAAGAGAAAAACCACCACTGTACAGGCAAAAGAATCTGGCTCAAGTACACAGTACCATTACAAGAAACTTCATGTACATATTCACAAGACAAAATGATCAATTATAAGCTAAGTTCACAATGACCACATCTAGAACAAGATTTCAAAGCCATGATTCCACATAAACAAAAATGAATTCTAAATTTTTTTCTCTTTTTCATCATTAGTAGCCATCTCAGATTCTCCAGCCAACACGTTAATATAGCAACAGAGAAGAACCCTGAATTATGGTGAAAGATTTTCGTGTCTTATACAGTTACATTTTCCCTTTTAATGATAAAGTATCGATCTTAAGCAACCCGGTTGATATAGAGCACAACAAAAAAGCACCTCCAAGTACCTCGTGCAAGAGTCCAAAGATGACAAACAAATTTTGTCAGAAAATGTTTGCTTGGTCAAATCAAGTACACACACAACTACATTGCCATTGTGAATGCCGTACTAGGTAGAATGACCTTCAAAACATGGAGAAAGTTTAATTTATGACACTGACAAAGCATCCGTGGCTCTCATCATTGAGGTGAGAAGCCTCTGCAGCTTTGACTGATATTCATAATTTCCAAGAACAGATTGACAGCTAGTTCAAAGTATGTCAAGCATGATTAAGGGGAAGAAAAATGCAAGTGCCAGTAGAGATAAGCAATTGCTCAAGTTTAAGACAGCCGTAAGAAAATCTGCAAACATACCTGATGTCCATGTGATGAAATCAAGTGAATCTTAATTATCTCGAGCTTGTAGAATGAAGATTCCAAGGTTTTCAACTTTGTCTTTGTCACTTATCCCAATCTGGTCTAAGTCAAGGGTACCAGAGTTATGATCGGAAATGTGCTTTTGAATGACAGGATGATCCTCAATTAAAGCTGGTCTCAGAATGCCCTGAATAGCTAGCCCAGCACAAGGCTGACCCATACAATCATCCAAAGGACTCTCTGTTACAACCTGAGCAACAATCACAAGTTCACAGGAAAACATGAAGCAGGGTAGATTTAGCATTCAGTGT
>JABCMJ010018874.1:0-13335 GCA_014822125.1 Arbutus unedo | reverse complement strand
TTTTTTACCACCCTATGAGCATCCATATCAGTTTCTTTATTTTTTGGACCAAATTAAAAAAAACTTCAATTTTTTTACTTTAGGAAGTCACATTTTCTAATTTCTCCTATATCAGACTCTCTATTCTATCCCTATTTTATTAAAAAACAATTTCTTTTTTCTTTTTCTATTCAAATAAAAAATAAATCTCAAGGAAACTATAATAATTTCTCAAATATAAAAAGACCATAAAGGAAGGTTGATAAAAAATATATTTGAAAAAATTACTTTTCAAAATAAAAAAAAGAGAAAAACTAATATAGATGCTCTTAACATGCAAAGGAATCTTTGAACTAGATTGAGGAATTATTTTGTTAATCTGCACGCAACAGGTTGTCATTGAGGATTTGAAAATGATACAAATGATGACCAAGAGAGAGAAAATGTCAACATACAGACCAATTCAGAGAGAGAGAGAGATTGAGAGAGGATATTTCAGTTTTTTTTATTTTAATTGTGGAATTATTATGACTGTGTTATATATAGGTAAACGAAATATGAAAATATTTGCCTCAGTTATAAAAAATAAATTATCTAGAATGGTGATTTTTTTATTTTTTTAATGGAATAATTATTATTGATGATGCCAAAATCTGAAGGGATGATCTGAGAGTTTCGTGAGAGTGATGCAAAAATCTGAACGATTAATTCGAGAACTCTGCGATGGTAATTCAAAACAAGTCCAAGAATCGACAGTGTTCTTGATTATGGACCCTTCAACGATAAAGTTAATCGGGGTGTATAAACACTTTGTATTTAGAGAACGAGAAAAAATGCATACTTTTTAATAAACAGTATTAGATAACCTATTTATAGAGTATGTGATGGAGTGATTTAGAGAATTAGTTTTCTACTGGGGAGAGATATCTTCTACTAGATTGTCTCCATCTCTCCCTCCATCAGCTGCATGATTAAAGCATATAATTATACTCATAAATTATATATATATATATATATATATATATTATTGATTGAGTACGTATTATTTAATGTTTGATGAACTAAACACGAAAATGACAATTCTATCATAATAATTATTTTATTTCAAATGTTGATTCTATAGAATCAAACAGAAATGATGTGTCATTTTCTTGGCTTTCTCTACACACAAAAATGACAAGTTCTAAAGCTCCTGATTTGGTATTAAGCCCCTCTCTCTCTCACACACACACTCTTGATTTGGTATTAGGTCTCTCTCACACACATACATTAAGTGGCAAGCTCAAGAATTAATTTTGGGAATGACAACAGATTTGGTCTTTACTACAATTGGATCTGTCGTGACTCATTCTTTACGTAATGTCCCGAATTTTAGGAGACGTTAATTTTAAAAGAAATTACCTAAATCAAATTGATTTCCATCTCATAATTGGAAAAATAGTAGTTTGGATTAAAATGATTGAAAACAAGGAAAATTACATTTTGAAAATGGAAAGTCTATATAAAGCTTAAACAAAATAGGTGAATTACGATGCAATTTGGTTTTACTCGGGATTGCTATCTTCTATTATCCGAAATTTAAGTTCTTCGATTTTGTCCTCGGTACCTCACGTGGAAAATTGTAGTATGTGCGATAAGACACAATAAATACTTCTTACCCATACTTCTCAATTTTTACCGGATCAAAATATGCATGAATACGAAATAAATTAACATATAACTGCAAAATTCAAATGATTAAAGTAAGTTGAAGTTAAATTAACATATAATGATTAAAGAACTTCATATCACAGCCTAAGTCCAGGTTTCTAAAATTTCCAACGCAAGTGTTCTGATAGTACCGTTTGTGTTGAAATCATTTTCCAAAGTCCAAATTCCGGATAGTTGCAAGCGTTGTCCGTAAGTCAAAATCTTAATTTACGTGTTATGATACTCCCGTCCGATTTGGTCCCGTCCCCTATGCTGAATCGTATTCTCGACATTGGCTCCCGTACGTCATGTTCCCAACAATTATATTTTTTTCGTATATCGTGCCTGGTATCAAAATATCTTACTTCGCTTCTACTACACTAGATTTTATTTCAAAGGACACGACATGGCTCAAGAACATGACATGGCTTACGATATAACTTAGCTCAAGAATATGACACGGCTAATTGCATAATTACACGAAGAATTAAATACACAAAATAAAATTTAGTTGCAAATATTTAAAATTTTGTTTATTAATGGATTTAAAATTTTGGCTTCTTACACCTCTTCTCAATCTCTCTCTCCTATCTATTCTTGATTTGTTAATTAGCCTAAATAAGAAAAAACTATCTAGTGATTTAGGAGCACTGTAATGTAGTGTTCATATTTTTCACCACAAATGGTACGAGTGTAGGTTCTACACAATTATAAAATAAAGAACACCCGTAACGGTGTTCCAGGACTATTGAATAACTCCTAGACAGAAGACATAGAAAAACCAGACTTTTTTTTTTCATTTTTTTTTGGCTGAATCTCTTCCTATGTCGTTTGCTTTCATTTCTTGATTGTCACCATTGAGTAAAAATTTGATTGCTGAGAATCCTCACCATATAAAATACAAAGAGATTGAAACCTACCGCCTATCCACAAATAATGATGTTTATGGACTACAATAAGCACGACTTAAATGTGCAGAATTTCTAGATTATATGGTAAATGATGCTAATTCAAAGTCAATAGATCCTCTCAGATTTTCTCTCATTTTCTCTTCTTCTTCTTCTTTGTGACGAAGAACCCCTTAAAAGTAGGACTAGTTGCAACTACCCATAAGCAAAAAGTCTTGAGGTAAAGTAAGGCAATGCCAACCAAAAGGCATGGACAATTAATTTGCTACACCATGGCTCCCGAAAACCCACCCGGCCTGAGCCCTGCACAGCAAGACATATTGTGCGTCAAAATAACGTCATTACATGAATAATTAAATACACAAAATAAAATTTAGGTGCAAATATTTAAAATTTTATTTATTAATGGATTTAAAATTTTGACTTCTTACTCTCTCTCTCTCTCTCTCTCTCTCTCTCTCTCCCTCTCCTATGCATTCTTACTTTGATAATTAACCTAAATAAGAAAAAATTATCCACTGATTTAGGATCACCGTAACGTAGTGTTCATATTTTTTTAGCACATAGGTATCATGAGTGTGAGTTCCACATAAATATACAATAGAGAAGAGATCTAGAACACCAGAAACGGTGTTACGTTCTTGAAGTACTGAATTACTCCTAAACAGAAGTCAAAAAACGTTAGAAAAGTAAGATTTTTTTTTTTCAATTCTTTTTAACTGAATCTCCTTCTATGTCGTATGCATTCATTTCTTGATTGTAAATTACCATAGAGTAAAAATTTGATTGCTGATAATCCTCACCATATAAATAAGAATACGATCCCGGATCACAGTAAGGAGATTAAAATCTACCGGCTATCCACCAATCATGATGTTGATGATGCTAATTCAAAGTCAATAGATCCTCTCAGATTTTCTCTCATTTTCTCTTCTTCTTCTTCTTTTGTGTGACGAAGAACCCCTTAAAAGTAGGACTAGTTGCAACTACCCATGAGCAAAAAGTCTTGGGGTAAACCAAAGCAATGCCAACCAAAAGGCATGGGCAATTAATTTGCTACATCATGGCCCCTGAAACCGCACCGCGGAGACATACAAGGTTTATTGTGCGTCAAAATAACGTCATTTTAATGCACAAAATATTGTTCGAACTGTTAGAACAGTATTTGAGCAGTAATTTTTACACCAAAATAACATTGTTTTATTACACAACAAGAGCATTGTGTAACAGTCTTCCCCTTTCTCCTGAAAACACTACATCAACGATCCATGAAATTAAATGCAAAAAGGCACACCACCATTAATTCCACCTAAAACCATTTGACTTAGTTAGTAGAACAAGTGATAGATATATAGGACAGTTCTTTATTGTAAGTTACGCATTAATAGGAAAACCAACATGCTATGTATGTGCATTTTGGATTGGTTGGTCAATAATATTTGTTTTTTTTTCTTATTTGATTGGCTTTATATATTTCAGAACTTCAATTTAGTATCAAATATTCTGTGAGACAAATTTATTAAAATACTAAAAAAAAAATGTCTGTGTTAGGGAATTTTTTAACTCATAATTCTACTTATCACAACGGAAGTCTGTCTGTACTTGCAACAAAAGATGAGACAAAATTGATGTTTAATTAATTAATTTATATACACTTTGGAATCAAGTTGTTGACTGGTAGGATAAATGAAAAGAGAGTGAAGCAAGCACCATGTAACTCCAAGGAAGGTATGTGGCTTATTCCTCTTCCCTCACTATAATGTTTGGTTTGTTTTATGTGCAAAATTTATTCCTGTTGGCAAGTCCTAATTTTGTCGGTATTAATATTACCGTCTATGACTATTTTTTTTGGGAAATTTTATTAAATTTGTATCAAAATTTTTATATTAATCATTCGTCTCGACAAAATGAATTTAAAAAAAATATATCAAAATTGGCTATGGATAAAAAGTTTTAAAAAAAATAGATTATCACTATTTTTAATGTCTTCGGCATCGTCTTATTTGAATTTAATTTTTTTATTCTTTTCCGGTTTCTATCGTCGTTAGCTAGATTCTATTACCGCATTATTTATCTTCATTTAGTTTTTTCACTCTAACTAATTTTGTTTCAAATTTTGTGAATTATTGGCATTTCGATAAGAAATATAGTTATATTGAACTAGCATTTACTAAGTTAAATAAAAATAAACTCAATAAAATTTTAATGATTGATGAAAAAATAGGACCTAGAACGGATTTTTAAGGGCAAAATAGCATTTTTATATACTCATAATTAGCATGTTATATTGAGGATAAAATGGGGGTATATTAGGGAATGCAACATGCCAACAAGTCAATTGTCAAGGTAAAGCGTAAAAAATTTGAGGAAAAAACATATAAATAACCACAAAAATAAAATAAAAACTCCCTTTAATGAAAAATTATTTAATAATTGGGTTTTCTATTAGTTTGAGATGGTGAGCATATTTTTAATTAAAAAAAACTGCCTTTTTCTTTGAATTCAATTAGTGATACTGGATGGACCAAATGGGAAGCCTATTAATTGTTTGTATTTTTAATAGCATTTATAGCATTACAATTTGATTTGTCTGAGTTTTGACCTATATTTAAGCAATTAAATAATTGTTGTTTTGAAAAATGTCTTCTAAACAAAAATAAAAGCCTTGTATTGTTTTTTTTCTCTATACAATGGTGCATGATTGAATATAATTGTGCAGTTACTAGATTCATCAATATGATTCGGTCTTCATTTTTGATCCGTAGAGAAACTGCTAGCCTAATGAGAGAAAAACAACTCTTTAGTGTCATCCGGCCCATACTGGCAAGAGGACACTCCTACGTTTAAGTCAAACCTCCAGGATAAAAGTACATAAATTTATGCACTTTAGTCAAAACGTATCTTTTTAGGTTTGTATCATCTCTTTTATATTGATTCTAACCTATGCATGCTGTAAAGAACATTTCAAGATCCTTTTCAAACCACTCGAATATCTCTTATGAGATCTATTCAGAATCCTCTTAAGATCTTTCCAAGATCCTCTAATATTATTCAAAAGCTCCATCGCTTTGGTTCTTCATCCGGACCGAATTATATATTGACTTAACCTCATATTTGATCTTGAGCTAAGATATTTGGGCTTTCTTGGGCCTCCAGCCTTGCCAACTAATTTCTCGACTCGGCTCAATCATTTCTGTCAAAACCTATATATACTTTGTCGGTGCGTAGAGAAAATGACCCGCCATTTTAACTCACCACAACAATATTACTCCGTTTTTTTTTCTTGTTACTGATGTTCTTAGTCTCATATTATTATGCTTACTAGTGGGAGAAAATATCATTCGGAGTGGAGGATATTTCAAATAATGTTACAAACAAGGTGTTGGGCCAGGATTCTTTGTTTTTTTGTTTTTATTACCGTGCGAGAGAGAAATTAAAGGACGAGTCTTTATTTTTGTAGAAAAACAACTATCTTGGGCTTGCAAGAAAAATAGGGGAAAGAAAATTTGTTTAATATTAACGAAAAACCACACCTGAAATTAATTGTGTGCATTGAATGCTGTAGACGTGATCACTGGATCTTGTTTGATATTAATGAAAAGCCACACCTGAAATTAAAAATAGACTCAAGAATGGTGCGAAAATAACTTTTTACTTGAGTTTTTTCTACTATTTTTGATTATTTTCTTTCCTAAATCAAGAAAATTCCTTCCTTTCTCTTTCCCAATTTCAACTGGATCTCCTCCTCAGTTTCAGAATTTGCTTTACGCTTTATTCGAGAAAGCTTTTGGGGGGTCTTTTGGCAAAAGAGGTCATTCGACCCCACATGCCATATAAGCCTCTCAAACATATTCAAACCACCCAAAACCCCCCAACCGGGTTTGATATTTCCTTCATCAAGCTCTTCTGGTTTAACCCCCCAACAGGACCTCCAGATTTCCACGTTTTCTCTTTCTTTGACCTTTTAATTGGCGTAATATTCAAGTCTCCCTCCATGTTCTCAGCGTCCGTGGTTTTTCTTGTATTTATATTTCACGGATGAGCCGTTAATACAGCTTTCCGGACTCCATATCCATATCTTGGTTTGGTAGATTCTTGTTTGGATTGAAAGAAAAGAAAGGGTATGCTTAGAATATCTCTATTCGGCTGTAATTGTCGTGGGTGATGTTGCTTTTGCCTTGATTGGGTTCTTATCTGATCTGGGTCTTTTCTGCTTCCCACCATTCTTGCCGATTCTTGGTCTGTTTGAGGTGAGTCACTCATCCAACAAAATAATTACTCTAATCTTTATTTAATCTGGAACATAGGTTAATTGTTATGGAAATTAGGGTACATTGAGCTGGAAGAATCTTTCTTCCTTTCCTTTTTTTGTTATGTACTTTAGGGATCTTTTTTAAAATATTCAGATGAGCTAATTAACAGCTTTTTGATGACTTCTCGAAGCAATTTGTTGTTTGTCAGTTGGCGCGGAACACTGATGTATATTGAGCAGTTATGGCTGGTTCGTCTAGTTGTTGTCCTCTTTACGATTGCTGATAATCTCTTGATGTTATTATTTCAAATTTTGTTTCTTAGTTTGATTTGCTAATTGTTTTAGTTTGTATTTGAGTTGGATGATCAGTTGTTGAATTCGAGATTTGCATACACTTTGTGTTGATTCTCCTGATGTAATCTAAGACAGTGAATTCTGGTTCATTAAGTCTTCGGGATACCCATGCTGTTTTTCTTGCAACATTTACTTTGGATTTTGAAAGGAAATAGTTGCATGATTTTTCTTACTTTTACCTTGTTTTGTTTGATGTCATCTATGCCGTCTTGTGTCAAAGAGATTAGTCATTCCAGAAGACTACAACTTTAAAATTTGGGAGGTTACACCGACTTCATCTGGTCGATAATTCATAGAATTGTTTTCTTCGACATTGCACTGAGTCACTTGTTTGGATTAGTAACAGGGACTTGTAGTTCTGAATCAACGCACTAATTACCTTTCAGTTGGTGCATTTAATTAGAAATCTGAACCAAATTCAACAACGTCGTTTCCTTGTAATACATGTTTTGCATTATGATAAATTTGATGTGGAGATTCGTTGCCAATTGTTAAGTTTTTCTATATAATGTTAAGGTTCTGAGGATTGCTGAAGTATTTGAATATCTCGAGCTTCTACATTGTACTTCATCTCATGATGCTTCTTTTGTTTGAAAATGATGTTAATGCAGGTAAAAGCTTCCTTGATCATGCACAGATAACATTTTGAGTTATGGGCTGGCTTAGCAAAATTTTCAAGGGCTCAAGCCACAAAGTTTCAGAGGGGCAATATGATTGGAATCAGAGATATGGTGAAGAAACAGTCGAGAATGAACCTTCGACTTCAGGGGTAATTTGTTTCTACTTTGAACAATCTCTTTGAGCTATTGTAGAGTTGTGAGGCATCATGATTTAATCTCTATTAAATGAAAGAGCTGAGGAGATCAGTCAAATGATTCTTTTCTTAGTCATTGTATACCTGTTTATAACCTCTGGCAAAATGGTGGCATATTTGAGTGTTGGCAACAGGCTCTCTTTGCTCAATCTTTGTTGATGTATTCGATTGTGGAACTATAGGATGCGTGGTCAGAGACTGAAGATATAGATCATGCCATTGCACTATCCCTTTTGGAAGAAGATCATAAAAGGAAAAACGTTGTTGGTGAGTGAAATTTGCCAATATGATATCCATGTTTGCCTCTGGAACTATAGGTTGTTATGGTAATATGTGTTAATTAGTATATTTTGTGCTTTAGGTTAGCTGTGGATCTTAGAAGCTGACATGGTAAGATTTAGCAAGTAGTGATTGTAAATCAAAACTGACTAGAATTGGAAGTAGTTTTTTTTGCAGTATTATATGAAATGGATTTAGTTTGATTTTTGAGGCACAATATCCCCATACATTGCTGCTCTCTGGCAGAACCATACATTCTCAAAATATTGGGCACCAATCCCAATGCTAATCATGATCTCCTTTCTTTCGTCCTATAATTGCTTTTGGATTCTTAATGCAAGAAATTTGTACGTACTCATAAATGGTGGTTGGTAATAGCGAAATAATACAGTGGAGTTTGCAGAGAAATCACAGTAGTTCTAAGTGAGAATGATCTAATTTTAAATGGCGGCAACGTAATCACTCAGAGTTTTAATAAGCTGTTTATCATTCAGTAATTGGAGACACCTATTGACTTATTCGTTATATCCCATGCAAATTTCAAAAATGCCGTACTTGCTGGCATGAGAAAGTGATTTGTAAAATCAGTTGTAAGTCTGGGTTCATACTCGCCAGTTGCCATTAAAAAGGGCAATTTCATTATTTGTACAAGAGGCAGGCCAACGGCTTAGATCTTACTATAGACAGTGTCAATGCCTTAATGGTACTTTAATGTATAGTTCTATATTTGCAGTAATCCTTGGCTTCCTTACTTTACTGCTTGTAGATGTGAGAAATCATTAGACCCTTGCCTTTTGGACTTTCCTGGTTGTGTTAATTAAGCATAGACGAAGTGTGGTGATCCAGTTTTCTCAGATCTATGCTTTCCTGCTTTTGGGATCCCTACCACATAGTTGCCGTAGACTGCAAATTAAGTTTCTCATATGACTGTTCAGATGATGATTCCCAATTGAAAGAAGATGAACAACTTGCCAAAGCCATACAGGAAAGCTTGAATGTTGAATCTCCACCACGATATGGAACTGGAACTGGAACTGGAACTGGGAGTGGGAGTGGAGACGGAAACGGAAACGGAAACGGAAATGGGATAGGGAATGGAAACGGAAATGGGATAGGGAATGGAAATATTTATCAACCTATGTCTTTCCCCTATTCAACAGGGTTCAGGTACTATTTCTATCTGTCCTGTGTATACAATTGTGCTATATATGCTTTGTGTTTTTTGGTTGTTCAGTTTCTAACCCCATGAAGGTTGTAAGTTTTAGATGGGTCAGTAGCACTATAAACTACCTGTTACTGTATTGCATTATAGTTAGCTATGTGACTTAAAACGACTACAGAGGTCAGATGCACCAGTATTCATTTTTATAATAACTTCTGTCAACGCAATCACGACCTTTTTTCTTTTCTTTTCCTGTGTGACAGAATATGCGCTGGTTGTAACACCGAGATTGGTTACGGAAGATTTCTAAATTGCATGGGTTCAGTTTGGCATCCAGAGTGTTTCAGATGCCATGCCTGCAACCAACCAATTTGTGACTATGAGGTACAAAAACTACTCTGACTATGCTGCCAAAATATGCTTGTTCTTTTCTGATTTTAAACTTGAGCCATCAGTTTTTATACTTTTTCTAGTCCATAACTGATGTAGAATTATAATTACACTGGTGTATGGTGCTGAGGTTTTTCGCATGTTGTTTCTTCTGTAGTTTTCTTTGTCTGGGAATTTTCCTTATCACAAGTTTTGCTACAAGGAGCACTATCATCCAAAATGCGACGTTTGCAAACATTTTGTAAGTATCTTTGAAGTGTCGAGAAATAATGGTTCATTCTATCTTGCATAATCAGTTTCTAGTGCGAATGGAAGCATTTTAATTCTTCACATTGCAACATTTACTGCATTGAAGTTATATTGTCGTTATCCATCATTTTTCTCTTTGGCCTGTGTCATACAAATACATCGTGGCCATGTCAAATAGTGTTTTCTTTGCAATGCAAATACCAAGTAATCATTTAATGTACTGGAACAGAGTTCATTTTGTGCCTTCGAGTGTCATATCATACAAAGCCATGTACTGATATCCGCATATTTTGTAGTACTCTACATATGAAGGAAAAGGTGAAGTTGCCAACTAATTTTGGAAGGCAATAGATGGCATGAATACTATATTCAGTTGGTAATTTTCCCCCGAAATTTAGTCTAGTGTTGTGGCCAGTACTGTGGTTGTACGTTCTTGTGAAATCTGTTTTTACTTTAATGATAAAAACTCTAGTAGGAACTGAAAAGAACAAAAAGGCAGCAGTACAGTTTTCCTTTCTTCCGTGTCCCTTTTAATGTTGGAAATAATAGTAGTTGTGATTTTGAACCAATCAAACAATCCGTCAGTTTTGACGTCTCTGAAACAGGTTGAGGAAATTAAATAATGGATCAAAATCCTGTTTTCTGGATCACATACTATCCTAGTATCCAGGTGGATTGCCTTGAAATTCAAAAGTTGTCCCAGTTCCTTGGGGCGGGTGTATCATCACATGCTTGCCATAATAGTAGTTGTGATTTCGAACCAATCAAACAATCCGTCAGTTTTGACGTCTCTGAAACAGGCTGAGGAAATTAAATAATGGATCAAAATCCTGTTTTCTGGATCACGTTCTGTCCTGGTATCCAGGTGGATTGCCTTGAAATTCAAAAGTTGTCCCAGTTCCTTGGGGTGGGTGTATCATCACACGCTTGCCATCAATTGGTAGGCTAAACAACTTGGGCACTTGAAAATTTGAAGTGATTTCTTGCTTTGGACATTTAGTGGATGTTTTCATTGGACCCCAACATAAAAGCCCGTGAACAAAAATAAATTGATTCCTTTATAGTTAGTAATTTGATGACAGATCTGCATTAAGTTCTTATTTTTGAGCTATCATTGCTAACGGATGTTGCTCTTGATGCCTAGAAGACAACGTGTCCTTCAATGGATATTTGTTTCTTCATTTTTCTTTTGGTTGGACAAATTCTCTGCCATGCTCCTTGATTTGACTTCTGGAGATGAGATAAATCAAGGGAAGCCTTCTTTTATGTGGACTAATTCTACTACCACCATATTAGCTTCTTGTTGCAATGGGGCCTTCACTTTTCGCTCCCATTGAAAAGGCAGAGGCAGCCGCCTTAATGATAATACGCTAAGAAGCACAGATACAAGCACGGATATGATATGACGTGGACATTTGCATACATTACTTTTATGAAATGTGAGACACGAACTCATTGGTGATAAAGTCTGTTATTGGAAAGAAAGAGAGAGAGGGAAATAGAAGTGTATAGGGTATCACATATGCTTTTATTTATATAGGTAACAATCTAATTAGGAGACTACACATAATCAATGTGGGATTAAATTATATTCTAGCTCTAATATTCTAACACTCCTCCTCAAGTTGGAGAGTAAATGTCGATAAGTCCAGCTTGTCACAAAGTAATTGCAATCGTGGTTTGAACAACGGTTTAGTAAACATATCGGCTAACTGAGCATCGGTGGACACGAACGGAGTAGCAATAACACCACCGGTCAATTTCTCTCATCCAAGGTGACAGCCTACTTTGATGTGTTTAGTTCTCTCGTGGAATACTGGAGTAGACACAATATGAATGGTTGCGCTATTATCACAATATAGATTTACTGGCACCTACACTAGAAACCCTATCTCCTCAAGAAATGAACGTATCCAAACTATCTCACAAGTCGTGTGAGCCATAGCTCTATATTCGGCCTCAGCACTAGATCGCACAATTACCGTTTGCTTCTTACTCTTCCAATTAACAAGATTTCCACCAAGGAAGATACGATATCCTGTAGTGGATCTCCTGTCAGACGGCCTGCCTGCCCACCCAATCAGAATCAGTGACGGCCTCAACCCGCAAGTGTCCACTAGTATGATAAAACAGACCACATCCCGGATGAGCCTTGAGATACCTCGCAATTCGTAGAACAGCTTTCTAGTGGGGAATATGAGGAGCAGACATAAATTGACTAACTAGGCTAACGGCAAATGAAATATCCGGACGAGTAACAGTAAGATAATTTAGTTTTCCCACCAAGCGGCGATATTGATCTGGACTAAAAAGCAACTTTCCTTGATCAATACATAATTTGACATTAGGGTCCATATGAGTCTCAATAGGCCTTGATCCTAGTAAACCGGTTTCTTCTAGAATATCTAGCGTATACTTCCTCTGTGATAGATTAATACCATTCTTAGAACGGGCAACCTCAATACCCAAGAAGTATTTCAGTTTTCCTAAGTCTTTGTTATAGAACTGGCACTGTAGGAAAAGTTTTAGATCATCAATCCCCTTCTTGTTATCACCTGTAATAATAATATCATCAACATAGACAATCAATAAGATTTTTCCTTGGTCGGATGTGAGAGAGAAAACAGAGTGCTTAGATTGGCACCGCTTCATGCCAAAACACAGGACAACATCACTGAATTTGCCAAACTAAGCCCTCGGAGATTGTTTAAGCCCATAAAGGGCCTTTCGAAGTTGGCATGCCTGAGAGGACTTCCCCTGAGCAACAAACCCGGGTGATTGCTCCATGAAAACTTCCTCAATGAGATCGCCATGCAAGAAGACATTTTTGACATCCAGCTGAAAAAGAGGCCAACCAAGGTTGGCACCGAGAGAAATATGAATGCGAACAGAGCCGAGCTTAGCAACCGGGGAGAAGGTTTCAGCACAGTCAACACTATAAGTCTGAGTGTAGCCCTTGACCACAAGACGAGCTTTGTAGCACTCAACAGTGCCATTAGGATGATACTTCACAGTAAATACCCAGTGACACCCAACAGTAGTCTTTCCGAAAGGAAGAGGGACCAGCGTCCACGTATGATTGCTATGAAGAGCAGTCATCTCCTTCTCCATAGCTGTCCGCCACTCAGAAATGGACAGAGCCTCCTGAACAGTGTTAGGAACAAAAACAGAGGAGACAGAAGAAGAAAAAGCACGGAGAGATGGGGAAAGATGAGCATAAGAAACGAACTGAGCAATGGGATGAGAAGTAGTACAAGAA
>JABCMJ010018860.1:0-13867 GCA_014822125.1 Arbutus unedo | reverse complement strand
TTTAAATTACTGCTGATATCTGATCAATCTGTTTTTTACATGCATAATTTACATGTTGAGACATACGAAGTGAATGGATAATTAAAATGGTTGTGGAACTCACCCTATTGGATAATGCCCATGTTTAGGAGGTGTGTTTGAGAGATGTGCGAGTAGAATTAACTAAAGAGAAAAGAAATAAAAATTGGTCTAACTTTGAAACAAGAAGTTACAAAGACACAAACATGCATTGGAGATCTAGTATTCCTAAGCAAATTGAGACATCTGATTTCACAATTGTGCAGCATGAGTGACAATAAACCACAATGGGTTGATTTCTCTTAGGTCTTAAATTTGAAATGTTCTAATTAATATTATGCCCGTACAAGTCTCTTGTTCGGGCTTTAGTTGAATACTCCGCTAGTGTACGACAAGAATAGTCCATTAGAGATAAGTTGAGGTGTGTAAAAACTGATATATATATATACCTTGAGTAATAGTCTAAGAAAGAAAAAATGACTAGTGACCATATGTCAGTATTCATTTAACTATTAATAACGAGAACAACTATATGAGATTTGTGTGGTATGATTGCCAGGTTTCAGCTGATGTTGCTATCCTCAAAGAAAATGGTTATGGATGGAAGACAAAAAGCTATACGTGGAGTTGGCTGGCTTTGGGGATGCAAGCAATATTCACAAGAACAAGATTTTTCTCACTAGGAGTCAAATTATTCCAACTAAAGTTGTGTTGGAGGACAATTTCGTCATTTCTTCTATGGAGTATTCAAATAAAATCTTAAATTAAATTCGGTCAAAACACACAACAAATAATTTAATTTAAATGTTTGAACTAGATTAAATTCTAATACTGTAGATGGGTAGATTTTCTCAATCAGGACGGCAAGCTAATTCCTCAATATCTAGCGGAAACAAAGCTCTCAATATGAACGGACCTGTGATCTACAAAACAATAAATTGTCAAAAAACTCTCTACCGCTATGGTAGAAAGACACTCCGATGATTAAGTCAGGCGAAGGCTCACAGGATGGTCAATAGCTCAAGCTAATATTCTCTATTAGCAAGCGAAATTATGCTCCAGTTAGAACGTACCTTTTTTGTTGTTCCGGAGCCTTATTTATAGACTTATCTTTAATCCTAATTCTCTTAGGATTCTGATTGGAGTAAAGTATTTTGGCCGTGGACTTCTCATCCATATCTATTAGAGTTATATCCCGACTTATTCGAGATTCTTCCTTATCTCGAAATATCAATCATGCATCGCCTTTCTCGGGTCGATGGTAACTCGGACTGCCCTTCTCAGGTCGGCACGATGTGGGGCCGCCTTTCTCAGGTCGGCTAATCGTCAAACCACCTTTATCAGATCGGCTGGATAGATATTTGACATTCTCGGCCCGACTAAAGTACGAATAATCCTCCTAAAGTCGGCTATATCCCCACGTGATCGGCATGTGTATACTTGTGTGCCTTCTATCTGATGCCGAACTGAATCTCTTGCTAAGGGGCATAAATGTATTTTTTCAACTATATTTTTACCCTCGTCAATTGGCCCCTAACTTTGGCTGCTATCTGCCGAGCTGGTGGATCAGGTAAAGCTATCGTAGGATGCAATCATTCTGTATATATCCCTCCTCGGGCATAGTGCTTCTCAACCGTAATTGTGAATCTGTAGTGTCGCATTAATTATGACGCGACATCGTAGCAAGCTTTCTGTCTAGCGATTACGTGCTTCTTGCGTGTGTTGAAATTCGTACCGTTGTCCGTTCGTTCCCCGAGAATATCTTATTTCAAACAAATAAATATTTGTCCTCCATTCTTCTTCTGTCCTTTCTTCGTGCCCTTCGTCTCTGATAAGCTCATTGTCTTTCTATCACCGATAGGCTTTCGTTCGTCGACCTTTGTAAGTCGTTCTTCGAATCCTCGTTGTTGTTTTTTCTCTTTTTGTCAGCGTGTCTCCTCTCCTCTTCTCCGAATGCGGATCTTTAGGTAGTTAGTGGATACGCCGGAAAGAATGGCGGAGTTCTAGCGACGATACAACATCCCTCACGATGTTGCTATTGAACTAAATGACCCCACCACTCCTCGTGATAGGAACGATCTCGAGACCCTTCACATTTCGTTGATGGCCATTACTGAGGGCGGAGCTCGCTTTCTCCTCAAACGCCTTCTTCGTAAAGTCCTCTGTTTGTATCGGCTGCATCTCATGCAGATTTTCATAAACACATATAGGATTATTCATTGTATAGTCAAATTTAATAGGATAAATGACATGAACTTAGGGCTTCAGGAAATCCAATTCTACTACGATATGGTCAGAAAAGGCACTGATGCCTATTATCTGAAGAACCGACCTCATATCGAACGGATTATCACTTATCTGACAGATCCCAATCGAGGGAATGACGATGACTTCCTCATCGTTACCGGTAACCAGGAGATTGGTCGCGACGAGCCAGAACACCCTAAGGTCCACATTTCGATCCGATTTGGTGTCATCCATCAGTGTCCCGATCTGATTCTTTTCTGTTGTGTTCACCTCCTCGGCGGTGATTGTATCTAATACTGATCATGTGTCTTTTTCTGATGCAGCTGTGAATGCCAACAAGAACAGGATCAAGAAACTCATAAAGCTTGCTGATGTGAAGAAAGTCATCCAATACAAAGGTTCTCAAGGTCGGAGTTGGGCCCGTTCTTCTGAAATCCTTCTGAAGTACACGGCCAGCTACAGAGGTTACATCAAGAACTCTATTCCTGACGCTACCATTGTTGCTGCCAATCTTCCTGGAGAATTTTTCGAAGGCGTGCTGATTTTTAAGCTGCAGGAACTGAGTCGAGTGACCATTGCTGCCATCGAAGGCATTCTTGTCTCGTCCACTTCATCAGGTGCAGTGTAGTCGCCTTCCCGATCTCCTCGCATCTGGGGTTCTGAGGATGAGAGATAAATCGATTAAAATGTGATGGTGCACAATCCCGATATCCTCAACCTCCGTGAGCTGATGCTCTAGAAGAATAAGTAGCCAGTCATTGGCCCGAAGAAGATCAAAACCTCTTACGATGGTCAGCAAAGAAACTTTCGCCGAAACTGACATGCCTCTCGTGCCGAGGCGAAGACTCAGAAAGGGACCACAAGATGATCCTTTCGAGTCGTCGAAGCCAAAGAAGGCAAAAACTACCGAGAAGGCTGCGCTTTGGACCCCTTCGCTACTGGTGAATGGGGCCGATCCCCTAACCGTTGCCGATTCGGCTGGGGATCTGGATGTGGCCCAAACCCTTGCTAGGATGATGATGCTGCCTAGGGACATTGAGCCATACAAAGGCACCGATCTCCCGACACTGATGCGCACTATGATGGCCCATGAGGCTTTTGTAAGTATCCTTATGCGTACATGTTTACCACTACCTGTAGATCTCTGATAGTTTGCTTTGCCATGTGTCTGTAGGCCATGCAAAAGACCAGGATGTGCCTAAGCGATTGTTAGGATCTTGAAGCCCGATACAACACCATCGATCTGGAACTCAAAGATTGGAGGGTGAAGTGTACCAACGCTCAGGATGACCTAGCTGTGGCCAATAAGCAAGCCTGAGAGGCCGAACTAAAAGCTGACACTCTACAGTACCAGCTGGGTGCCGATAGAGGAAAAAATGCCGAGCTGGAGGACCAGATGGCCGACCTAAAGGCCCAACACGAAGAAAACATGAGGCAGTTGCAAGCTGAAGCTTATAAGCAAGGCATGTCGGATGCTGCGGCTGATTTTCTAGAGAATCAAATGCCAGACATCCAGGTTGACTTCGTCGCTCAAGGATGGAAGGCTGCTTTGAAGGCTTGCGGTGTCCCCAAGGAGTCGCTGCTGTACACAACAGTGCCTCCTCCTGTAGAGCTGGGTGCCGAAGTGTTCGGACATAATGTCGAGGCTGCTGAGGCCATTGAGATCGTGGATTCAATTGCAGTTAATGGAGAAGAAGGGTGAATCGATATGGGAGTCGTCCGTGCAGCCGATATGGAAGAGTTAGGCCCTGTTGAAGTTTGGAGTTATTGTTTTGTATTTTGTTTGTCTATTGTTACTGTAGACTTCTAGGATGGCCTTTGACTGCCATTTTTTGTGTACTGAACTTGGTAATCAATACATTGTTCAGATTCTAGCTTATATTTGTCATTGTTTGGAACTTGGCTTTGAACTCGAGCGATAAATAAGACCATTCCACAAATATCTTGCTTAGGTGGTAAAGTAAACTTTTCTCAAGTGTTAAATATATGTCAAACTTTTCTCAAACTTTTCTCAAGTTCTAAGCTCATACCCAAAATATGTTTGGATGCTAAGCTCTTCTTAAGTATATTCTGTTTGTAAACTTTTCTCAAGTTTAAACTCATACTCTTCTCAAATATGCTCGGATGCTAAATTTTTCTCAAGTATTAGCCCATACTCCTTTATAGTATGGTTGTAAGTTCCAAAACTCTTCTCAAGTATTGAATTTTTCTCAAACCTTTCTCAAGTTTGTTTGGATGCTAAATTTTTTTCAAGTTTAGCTCATACTCCTCTGTATTATGGTCGGGAGTTCAAAACTCTTCTCAAGTATTTGAACTTTTCTCAAATCTTTCTCAAGTTTGTTCGGATGCCAAACTTTTCTCAAGTATTAGCTCATACTCTTCTTGAGTATGCTCGAGAGTCCAAACTCTTCTCAAGTGCTGAACTTATCTCAAATTTTTCTCAAACTTGTTCGGATTGTTTAAACTTTTCTCAAGTATTAGCTTATATTCTTCTCAAGTACACTCGGGAGTTCAAACTCTTCTCAAGTGTTGAAGTTATCTCAAACTTTTCTCAAGCTTGTTCGGATTGTTTAAATTTTTCTGAAGTATTAGCTCATACTCTTCTCAAGTGTTGAACTTATCTCAAACTTTTCTCATACTTGTTCGGATTGTTTAAACTTTTCTCAAGTTTAAACACATACTTTTCTCAAGTATGTTCGGAAATTCTTACTCTTGCCCCCCAGTGAGGCAGTGAAGGACACTTATGATGTTTACAGTCTTACTAAATATTTGCCAAAGAATGAACGAAAGGTGGTGCTTTTATTCGTCAAACAGGAGTTTCGTAAATATAAACGCGTAAAAAAGATGTCTCTATTGATAAAACTTTTTGAGGTTTGAGACATTCCAAGTACGTGATACTTCTTTGTCGTCAAGGTCTTGAAGTTTGTAGGCACCCTTCCCAAGGCATCCAATAACCTTATAGGGTCCTTCCCAGTTGGCTTCGAGTTTGTCATCTGTTGGGTCTTTCAAGTTTTCCATGACTTTGCGGAGGACCAGGTCACTGAGTTCAAATTCTCTTTGATGGACTTTCTTGTTGTATGATTTAGATAGGATAGACTGATAAGAGGCTAGTCTGATTATAGCTCGTTCTTGTTTCTTTTCGGCGAGATCAAGCTCTACTGCCAAAACTTGATCGTTTTCTCCTTGATCCATCAGTTCGATGCGAATGGTTGGGAGGTCAATTTCAAGTGGAATGATAGCCTTGGTACCATATGCAAGCAAATACGGGATGACTCCCGTAGATCGGCGAGGCGTGATCTTGTATGCCCATAGGACCAGTGGTAACTCTTTTACCCATTTGCTTTTGGTTTTTTCTAGCCATTTCTTGATTCTTCCTAGTATCGTTTTGTTTGAGACTTTTGCCTGTCCATTCCATTGAGGATATGCCACTGAGGCATAATAGCTGTGGATCTGATATTGTGAGAAGAACGCCTTGAACTTGTCTTGGAATTGGGTTCCATTATTGGAGACGATTGCATAGGGGATGCCAAATCTGGTGATGATATTTTGCCAAACAAAACACTCGATATTCTTTTCTGTGATTTTGGCTAGGGGTTCCGCTTCTATCCACTTTATAAAATAATCAGTGCCGACCATGAGATACTTCCTTTTCCCAGTGGCTTTAGGAAGTGGGCCTGCGATGACTAGGCCCCATTGAGCAAAGGGCCAAGGGTTGGTGAGCAGTGCTAGGTCGACAGCAGGCTGATGGCTGATCGAGGCAAATTTTTGACACTTCTCGCATGTTTGTACATATTTCTTTGCGTCTTCCTACACGTAAGGCCACCAATATCCTTGAGATATGGTGCGGCAGTCGATGGACCTGCCCCCAGCATGGCTTCCATAATTGCCTTCATGAATTTCATATAGGAACTTTTGTACCAGATTTGGGTGTACACACTTCAGGTAGGGACCAGTGTAAGACTTCCTATAGAGTTCTTGTTTGGGCGAAAGCCAGAAACGTATTGCCTTGATCAGTAGCTAATGAGCTTTTTCTTTTTATCTTTGGGAACTATGCACCCAATGAGGTAAGAGATGATTGGATCCATCTAGTTGGGGCCAAGATTAATCTCCAAAGCTTTCTCGGCAATTGGGATATCGATGCTTGGGTATTCGATGGCATCCACATATATGGTTTGGTGCTTATCTCTTGGAATTGCCGAAGCCAAACATGCCAGGGCATTCGCGCGCGCGTTCTGCCTAGAATTGATGTGGGTCATTTCGACCTTCTTAAACTTAGATAATTCTGCTCTAGCTCTCTCCGCGTAAGCAATCATTTTCTCATCTTGGGTGGCATACTCGCTGTTGAGCTGATTAAGGACGAGCTGAGAATCAAAGTAGACTGCTATGTACATTGCCCCAGATTATACGCGCATTTGAGTCCATGGATTAATGCCTCATATTGGGCGACATTATTTGAAGCGCTGAAGTTTAGCCAAATGGACTGCTCAAAGTAACATCCATCTGGCTCATCGATCACGATGCCGACCCCAGATCCATGTGAACATAAGGATCCGTCGACATATAACCTCCAGTAGGGTAGTTGATCGTTTGGGAGTTCTTGTTGTGATCTCGGTTCGGGATGGCTTGTTTCTATGATTGCCGACACCTCTTATGTCTGTTCGTGTGAGAATTCTATAACAGCCTGCTAAGACCTGACCTTCTATCGCTGATCTTGGAAGAAACTTGATATCGTACTCCCTTAGTTCCACAGACCAGGTAGCCACCCCACCTGACAGCTTTGCTCTTCTCAGGACAGTGCTGAGGGGATGTTTGGTTGGTACTTCAATCACGTGGGCTAGAAAATAGTGCTGTTATTTTCTTGAGGCTGCTACGAGGGATAAAATCAGTTTCTCTAAGGGGAGGTACCTCATCTCAAAATTGAGCAGTGTCTTGCTCACATAGTAGATGTGTGTCTGTTCGTCATCCTTGCTTTTCAATAACACTGCACTCACCGCGTGCTCAGACACGGCAGGATATAATGTCAAGATATTTCCCTTCTCAAGAGTGATGATTAGTGGTGGATTTGCCAAGTAAGTCTTGACCTCCTGGAAGGCTGTCTCACATTCTTCCCCTAGGAGTACTTGGACTGCTTTCTTAGTAGTTGAAAAAATGGCCGACATCAGTCGGATGATCGGTTGATAAATCTGTTAAGAGCCGCCACCATCCCTGTCAACCTCTGTACTTCCTTCACAATTTAAGGACTCTGGAGGTTTTGTAAAGTGATGATTTGGTCGGGGTTGGCTTCTATACCCCTTCGCGTAACTAGGTGCCCAGAAATTTTCCAAAGCTGACCCCGAATGCACATTTGGAAGCGTTTAGCCTGAGTTTGAATTTTTTGAGTACTTCGAAAGTGTTGAAGAGATCGGTGATATGAGTCTCAACTTTCTTAGATTTGACGACCATATCATCGATATATACCTCTATGCTCTTCTCGAGCAGTTCTTTAAACATAAGTGTGGCTAACCCTTGGTAAGTAGCTCCTATGTTCCTTAGCCCGAACGACATCACTTTGTAGCGGAATAAACCCCGTGGAGTTGTGAACGATGTCTTTTCTTGGTTTGCCTCGTACATGGCAATCTGATGATATATTCAGTATGCGTCCAGAAAGCTCATGCGCTGATATACTGCAATAGCATCCACAAGTTGGTCTATTTTTTGTAACGGAAAGCTATCATTGGGATAGGCTTTATTTAGGTTGGTGAAGTCAACGCATACCTTCCACTTTTCGTTTTTCTTTTTCACCACCACAGTATTTGACAACTACTCTGGGTAATAAACCTCTTTGATGGCTCCGGCCTCTAGTAGCCGATCAACTTCTTCTATCACCGCGTCGGTGTGTTGAATTGCTGATCTTCTACGTTTTTGAATCACCGGCTTGTGGATAGGATCCACATTTAAAGGATGGCAGACAATATCCGGGCTCACCCTAGGCATCTCCTGCAGCGTCCAAGTGAATACGTCAATTTGTTCCTTAATAACCTAAACTAGGATTTTCTCGTCCTGCTCAGACAATTCTTCACCGATTAGAAAATATCTCTTAGGGTCTGTCTCATGTGCCAATATTTGTTTGAGTTTTTCCACAACTCGATCAGGTGGATTACGCCGATATCCTCTATAGTCGGTCGATCTGGGACCTCTATAGATTTCACATGTTTGGCTTTGGATTTCTGTTTTATTGAAGTGACATAACAACTTCTCGCCATCGTTTGATTTTCCTGAGCACATTCGATCCCCTTCTTGTCAGGAAATTTCAACATCTGATGGTATGTGGAGGGGATTCCGCCTATCCGATGGAGCCAAGTTCTCCCTATGATAGTGTTGTAAGCCAATGGTACATCCATAACTAAGAAGTCAATGTCCAGGGTGACCCTTCTTGCTCGTACAGGAATAGTGATGGATCCCAGAAGCCAGACTACTTTGGCGCTGAATCCTATGAGTGGTATGTCGGCTTTTTGCAGATCTTCCTTATTAAGTTTGAGCTTATTCAAAGCATCATAATATAGAATTTCTATTGAGCTGCCCTGGTCAACTAGGATTCTCTCCGTGTTGATGGTGCCAAGCAGCAGCGTAATTACCAACGTATCATTATGAGGGTGGGTTATCCCCTCTAAATCTTTTTTCTGAAAAGGGTATATCATCGTATCTTTTTTCACCTCGAGCTCCTCCCTTTTCTGCCCGAGATGCTGAACGTGATGCGCATGCCCATCATGGCGTCGTTGGAGACGATCCTCCTTCTTATCCTAGAATACTGTTGCGGCATGTATAACATGGACGGTGCCGGTTACCACTACCTCTTCCTCAGAAGATTCTATCTCCATGGGTTCCGACTGAGCCTTTGGTTGCCCCTGATCGGCCACAAACCGTCGATGGTGTCCGGCTTCAACTAGTCCCTCTAAGAACTGTTTAAACGCCTTGCACTTCTCCATGATATAGCCATTATTTCAGTGATAACTACACCAATCTCTATGCGGGTCATCCCTCACGGGTTCTCCCCTTGAAGCTGCCGGCCATTTCCTAAATGTTTCATTTTTTAATGGTTGGATTAATTTGAATATTGGAGTGTTGAAAATTGTCCGAATCGCTCTATACGCTTGGGGGCCAGGCGGTTTGCGTTCTTTGGCCACTTGTGCCACTTCGGCCACTTCGGTCCTTGGCCTATTTGCTACTTGTTCAATTGCATTGCTCCTATGCACTTTACTGGCGGGACGATCCGTGTCTCGGTGGATCTCGTCTTCAAACTTGGCGTACTTTTCCACCCTTCTCATTAGCTCAGCTATGGTCCTGGGAGGATCAATTGTCAGGGATTGCCCCAGTCGCTCTCGGGATAATAGCCCCAACCTAAAGGACTCTACAACATAGGCCTCTGAGCAGTCCCCAATCTCATTGTAGGTTGCGCAGTACCTGCTTGCGTATTGTCTGAGGTCCTCATCGGATCTTTTCCTTAAAGCCAAGAGCGTATTCACATACTTCTTTTGTGCTCGATTGACCACGAATCGCTTAAGCAACTGGTTTGGCGGTTGCCTCCAACTAGTGATAGATCTCAGCGGGAAGGCCTGAAACCAGCTCAGGGCTGTTTCCCCCAAGCTCAAGGAAAAACCCTTACAATATAGGCTATCATGGCCTACATAGATCATCATGGAGTTCATGAACCCTTTGATGTGATTCATAGGATCCATTCTTCCATTATAAATCACGAATTTTGGAGGGACAAACTTTCTGGGTAAGTCCTCTGTTTCGATCTGTATTAATAGTGGCGACACTGCTAGTGGCTGCAATTCCTTATGATTTTCATCATCTTCTGGGCGATTTAATCCCAATATTCAACCACGCCCTCATTTCAGTAATCTGATCAGCCGAGGTTATTACTAGGACGGCTACTGCTGGGTTAAAGTTCGCAGCTGTGCCAGCCTGCTGGTTCAGCCAATCTCGCATATCGGAGAGCGCTTGCACTGGAGACAGTCCGCCCTGGTTCGTAAGAGCTCCAACTTGTTGCTCCTTTCCTTGGGATCTTTGAACTCGTTCGCGTCAACTATCCCATCATGATGGGCTAGTTTGGGAATGTTCATCTCGTCCCGATGCCGACTGCCGAGCAAAATCTTTCTGCTTGCGGAGATCTCAATTCTTTTTATCCATGCGGCGTATATAATGCCTCATCTCTTCAATTTTCTAGTCTTGCCTTCGGACTAGATCAATGCTACTATTTTTCTAATCTCGACAACTCTCGTCATGAGTTCAAGATCCTCTCCCTCCCTCATTCCGGGTTTGTGTATGAGATTTATTCCTAGTTCTGGACCGTTCCACTTCTCGCGGAGGATCAGGATGCTGCTCCAACGGAATTAACGGCAATGTGGCCTATGGCGGGGGAGCTACTGGCGAAGCAACTGGTGGTGAAATAGTAGGAGGCAGTGCCTATCCTCCAGGCTGCCCTCCGATTAACTTTGTGGGTAGGATCCTAGGAACTTCTTTCCTGGGTCCCTTTGATTTCTAGGGAATCGGAGGAGGAGATCTTGACCTGCCTTTCCCCTCATGCTCTTTCCCTTGATCTCTTTTAGGTGTTTCAGCCATGATTTTTTAGCTTCCCACAGATGGCGCCAATTGTAGATGGGTAAATTTTCTCAATCAGGACAGAAAGCTAATCCCTCAATATCTATTAGAAACAAAGCTCTCAATATGGGTGGACATGTGATCTGCAAAATAATAAATCTTCAAGGAGCCCTCTGCCGCTGTGGCAAGAAGACACTCCGATGATTAAGTTAGGCGACAGCTCACAGGATGGTCAATAATTCAAGCTAATATTCTCTATTAGCAAGCGAAATTATGACCTAGTTAGAACGTACCTTTTTTGTTGATCTGAAACTTTATTTATAAAATTATCTTTAATTCTATTTCGGTTAGGATTCTGATTGGAGTAAAGTGTCTTCTGATTGGCCACTAATGAGATAACTCTCTATCAAGAAGTCATTTCTATCATTAGAATTTCATTCAATTAATACTTCTCATATTAATTAAATTAGTCATGGACTTCTCATCCATATCTGTTAGAGTTGTATTCTAACTTATTCGGAATTTTGCCTTACCTTGAAATAACAGTCATGCATGTCTTTCTCGGGTCGATGGTATCTCAGGCCACCCTTCTCAGGTCGGCACGATGTGGGGCCGCCTTTCTCAGGTCGGCTAATCGTCAAACCACCTTTATCAGATCGGCTGGATAGATATTTGACCTTCTCGGCTCGACTAAAGTATGAATAACCCTCCTAAAGTCGGCTATACCCCCACGTGATCAGCATGTGTATGCTTGTGTGCCTTTTATCTAATGCCAAACTAAATCTCTTGCTGAGGGAGATAAATGTATTTTTTAAACTATATTTTTACCCTCGTCAACTACATATAAAATAATTCAACAATCTAATATATAGTTTAATAATTATCACATTACCAATTGTTGCATTCAAATAACAAAACTATGATCGACATGATATGCCCACTATTTTTTGTGTAGGTAGTATTATATGGGTAGATGAGTGATTTTTCAATAACTAAAAAGTTAATACATCAAAACAACAGGAAAATTATTTTCTCTCTCTTGACACCTGCGATTTGTAAAATAAGAAATCGTTAAAGAATTTTTCGCCACTGTGGCAGGAAGACATTCTGATAATTAAGTCAGAATAATAATCGCAAGAATCTATGAATGTGTAGTAACTATGAACTGTGTTCCCATGTATATATACTCCATGAATATGCACCTTTATTTATAAGTTTTGTGACATAATCCGTCTCAATTATTTTAAGTCTCTAATTCCTCATTAGAAACAATATAGAAATGCCTTATGATTGGCAACTAACAAGACGAATCCGGTCTGGACTCTCCGAAGACTTATGTTCTACCATTACAGTTTCATTCAAAGTCAAACTCTTCATTCTAAGTTAAACTGGCATTGTCCCTATCAGAGTAGAACCTATAACCGGAGTTCTATTTTATCTATATCACAAGACTGTTAATTGTCTTCCTCAGGTCGGCAAATATGTGAATCACATTTCTCAGGTCGGCTGCTCTTCTTTCGAACTCGACAATATACACGTATATGAGAACATCTTATTGCATAACTCATTTAATCATTAAAAAAAAACTCAATAATTTATATTTAAGTTTTATCTGGTTTAGTATGTACGGATTTTGGGGGATGTATTTAAAAAACTTTTCTTTTGCTTTTATGCAATGTGACATTAAAGTGGTTGTATGGTTTTCAAGCTGAAGTCCGATAATCCACTTTATGGAGAAATACTGAAGGCTTATAGTTGTCATGGGCAAAGCCACGTGTACAAAAGTACATAATTAAGTTTTTGATTTCTACTTTAGTTCTCAAAAGATATATTACGGGGGAATTTGACCTAAATTATTTTTTTCTATAGATAGTGCGTATTATTGGTTTATAATCTTTTGTTTAGTTTTTAGCCAAAACTTTTGACATTAATTGTTCGTCTCGACAGTTGAAATAAAAAAGTAAAAAATCAACATTCGAAAATATTCATAAAAACAATTAAAAAAAATAAACTTGTACAAAATAGTCGTCTTCAGTAAATTCTTTTTAGCTATAGTCTCTGGTAGATTTTCTTGGTTAAGATGAATGATTAATTTAAAAAATTTAATGCAAATTTATAAAAAATTCTAAAAAGATGAATAAAAATATTTAGACCAAAACTTAGGACAAACGCAAGCTAATTCTTTTGTTTTTTTTGAAAAGCAAAGAAAATATATTAAAAGAGGAAAGAATATACAATCACGGAGAATTGGAAGAACCCAACTCAACCTCAGAACCCACAATTGGCCCTACCTAACAAAGAAGCAAAGCAATTTCCTAAAGCAATAGAGCAGCACTAAAGAGACAACTAACACATACAAGTATTACACACAACCATCACTAAGAAGAGTAGAGGCACCGCAGCATCAGCCTTGCCCTTTAAACTCGAAAAATCAGAACTGGCAGAGGCACAACAGGAGCAGATTTGCCTCTAAACCTTAGACAAAAGCCCCGCAATTGGTGACACCAGATACATTGTACAAGGTAATAGAGATTGAGTGGTGATGATGCCCATTGAATCCACCTTACTTTAATTTGATCCTGCAAGAGCTCCCAATTTATATTCTCTCCCCTGAAGATGACATCATTCCTGGCTAACAAAATTGAGTACACAATCGATGCCGGAAGGGAGAACCACAACGCCACTGTCAATTTTTTTGCTTTCTTTTAAACCTCCAACTTGACCACCATAAAAGCAAGGATTTAATAGACTGAGGAAGAACCCAAGAAATTCCCCAATATGATAAGAAGTTACACCAAATGGCCCACACTTCTTTACAAAGAAGAAGAAAGTGATCTTGAGATTCCAAGACCCTATTATAGAATTTGCACAAAGCATTTTGGATATTAATAGTGTTAGAAAAAAATGTTCAAAACATTTAAAGGTGAATAAAATTGTCACTTTCTAAAAAGGCATTACGTAAAGAGACATGTCTCTCCAAAGGGACATGTCTTTCCAAAGAGGTTTACGTAAAGAGACA
>JABCMJ010018859.1:0-19658 GCA_014822125.1 Arbutus unedo | reverse complement strand
ATAGATATAGATATATATATATATATATATATATATATATAACTTTTATTTGTGCTTTAGAAAACCAAGAAAATTCAAATTTTGAATTGGGAGCTTCGAATAGTAACAAACATCACAACAATCAATCTGCTATTGAAATTCCACCGACATTGACATTTTGAGCACAAAATCTCTTCCCTCTTCAATCAACAGGATTTGAGAGATGTTATAGATAAACAGTCTTTTTCAAAGATTAATTCGTACTACGTTGGAGGTTTTGAAATCCCAGTAAGATTATATTTCACGCATAGGACTTCCTTCTAAATCTAGACTCTCATAATTTCATTTAAAAAAAATTTAATTCCTGTTTAACTCGAATAAGTACTGTGTTGGAGTGGAGTTGCAATTTCTCCAAATCAAGATTCAGCTTTAACAGTTGCCGAGAAGGTCAATCATAAAAATGTAATGGAACGAACAAGAACAAATCAGAACATTATCCTAAAAAATGGGAGGTCTAATAAATTTTCTTCCATTGCTCATGGCCACGTTGAGAGAGAGAGAGAGAAACAAGAGTGGCACTTATGGCTGCATTTCATCAGCAATGTAACCCAATATTCACCAATAGTACAAGGAGGAATCAGTGACTCACCTTTGTCTCCACTGTTCCCTCCATATCCGTCCCAATATGCACATACTAAGACCAACCCTTCCAGATAAACCAACACTAAAAAATTACAGCAACAATATTAACTCCAAGAAACAAAAGAATAATCATCATTCTGTAATACCAATTAAATCATCAGAATTTTGCGCAACCAGCAGGCAAACCGGTCTCATGATCCGCCATAACAACCTCCGTCACATCGCACTCAAGCACATCCTGTTTCAACTTAGCTCCAGCGGCCTTAAGCCCCTTCAAAGAAACAGCCTGATTAAATAAGTTCAACGAAGGCAATTTGGAAGCCGGAGGAAATTTCCCACCTGGCAAAAAATTCCTGAAATCCTCCTTCAACAACGGCACCTCAAAATCACTCTTGTCATGCTTCACCACGTTGTCTTTAGCCGAAATATGCGCCCCTGGTTCCATATGGTTAGTCGAAAAACTCGCTTGATTCGGGAAATTCGGGTAAAGACTCACATACCCTCTTAAATACATCATGTCAATGAGGAATTTTTTCCAAGAAGCCTGCCACCCATTTGTTCTGGATTTCGGGATTTGAACCGGGTTTTGCTTGGCATCCTCAGTAAACCTCATGTTCATGTAAACGTAGAATTCCTTCCACTGTTTGGGGAAAAACACAGCTCCCCAACTGCACGGTAACTGGTGGAGGTAGGGCGTGTTTGGATGAATCCGTTTGAAGTACTCGGTTGCATTCCATTTCGGCCTCTCTTTCACCACTTCAACCAAACGCGGGGTGTAGAGGGAAATGGAGGAAAGTTCAGGGAGAGAGACTTGAGGGTCGTAGTGGTAAGCCAAAAGGGCGTATTTGATCCAGAGGTAATAAAAGGGAGAGACTTCGATGTCGTCTTCGAGTAAGAGGCCATATTCGTCGTCGGAAGAAGGGTACCAGCTCTCACTGACGGCTCGGATTAATCCTCCCTGGATGATTCTTCTCCTCAGGGTTTTGGGGCCGTGGGTCCAGTTGAAGGAGCTCACTAGTTTTATAGTTGCTGCGTCTACTTTGGTGTCCATGTTGAAACTGATGGAGACTTGGTCTCCCAGATAGTAGGCGTCGGTTAGGGATTTGAGAAGCCTTGTTAAGGAATTTGCGCGGTTTTGGGTGATGATGTTTATGGATACTCGCATTTTGTTCCAATCTGCAGGTGAAAAATGGATCGCTTAGGAGACAGATTCTCTTACCAATGCACAACTAGAAATATTTCAATAAAAGTGTACAAGAGATGGCAACAATATTGTGAAACTTTTGAGAGGAACCGAAATAGTATTTACCCATTTGGCCTTACAATAAAAAAAATTGGATGGAAAAAAGTTGGAAAATTTAGAAATAATGATGATTTTAGCTAGCTATATCAATTATCACATGCAAAGAATGAGGGAAATTATCTCTGTAGTCTTACTTGGTAACGCAGTAGATCGAAGATCAGCCATCCAAAGAGCCTTGGACACTGAAGCCCGTGGCAAAAGCACCAGCGTCGACCCATTTCCAGAGCTCTCAACCGCCATCTTCAAAGCCTTCCTCACATTCGAATCAACATCATCCACCGCAATCACTACACTCGGATTATGAATCCTAATTAATCCTTTCAAGCTCGAATAAACCCCCTCAATCACAGGCACCTCCGAATCCGAAATCCCCGAAACCGCCCCCACATCCAAATCGAAAATCTTAAACCTTCTCTCCTTACACACCGCTCGCGGCCAATTGAGGGCGGAGGCGGCGTCCTCGCACGGGCAGAACCCACCGCCGGACACGGCGATGTAGGCCTTTTTCCCGACGGTGGTTCGGAATTTCTCGAGTAGAGGGGAGAGGGCTTTGACTTCGGAGAGGGAGTGGGCGTAGAATAGGGCGTCGACCTTTTGAGGGTAGAGTTTGGCCCACTGTGTAATGTAGCCCGTGGAGAGGGCTTTCCACCACTGGTCGTCACGGACTTGAACAATGTCTTTGAAAATTACGGTGGTTTCGGAGACGTAGGCGAGGCGGTGCTCGCTGTCTCCCCATGTTTCTTTGTCCTTTGCGTCTACTGGTATAACATATGACCCGGCGTTTCTGTATTTTTGAAGCTGGTAGCTGCATTTTTTTTTTGGAGGATTGAAACCGTTACAAAACGAAAATTAAAAAAAAAAAAGTATAAACATTAAAGCAAACCAAAATTGCTATTCTATTTTTGCAAATAATTTAATTTTTCAAGGACATCAGTGGGAAAATTCGGTATATCTTTCCCAGCAAATAGCATTCCTGAAAACGAACTAAAAAATAGGTTGCAAAAATCAAATATTTGATAACCGAGATATTGTTGGCTTGAGATTAAGTTGGAGTAAAACTTGAAAGAGTTCACTTAAATTATAGAGTAGTTATCCGGGTCCGGAGTAGAAATGACCAGGCAAATCCCCCAGTAACCTCAAGTATTAAGTTGTCGAGTTTCGACTACAGAATATTTGCGTTTACAACTTATTCGCTCTACTACTCAGACAACCCTTTGGGTTCAATAATACATTTGTTTTGATGTGCTTTTGGTGTATTGTGACTTATCATTTTTAGGAATTTGAGTTCAAGATTGTATCCAAAATTTAGGCAAAACATTACTTGATTCAATGTTCAGAAAGTAGTATATGAAAATATGAGTGGGTTGAAATTCTGGTACGGAAAATATGTTTCACAGAAGTTGTTAAAACTTCGATCATCATATCAATGAACATTGGATCTAATCCACTGGGCATCCAACAGTGTAATTTTGGGGTATATGTTTGACAGAAGTTGTTAAAACTTCGATCATCACATCAATGAACTTGGATCTAATCCATAGGGCATCCAACAGTGTAATTTCGGTTAGCGACATTAAACAAGAAGGTACTGTTAAACTTCCTCCAATTTGACTATAGGAAATTGAATTAGTAGCAGATAATGCTAGGAAGAACAGCCATATCTACTTAATTTTGTGCTTAAGAAAATCAGTCAGTAGACCGGTACAGGGTACAATCACGAGGGACAATGCAGTTTTTTTAATTTAATACTGTGTGTGTGTGTGTGTAAATAATACTGAGGGGAGCATGCATGCTTGCATTATTTAGACTTTTTTTTGCATGATTTTATAGGGTCTAGCACAGGACAATCACTTTCAACACTAATAACAATTTCTAGCCAAAATTGTCAAGGCCCCGACAGTTTAATTAAGTTAAACTGTAGACTTCATTTGCTTCAGTAACTTATTCGTTAAACTCAATAAAAATATGCTTTTCCTAGGACCTATGGGTCTATTGAGATTTGAAGACACAACATGATTTGTGCTCTCTTTTGAATCTCGGGCATGTTAGTGTGATCTAGACCCTTGATGATTTTATTTGCTTTGTCCGAAAAAATGAAATTGGTCACGCATTGGTAAGAGGAATGAAATAGATTTCTAATGAAAAACTAATGACTATGATCTTAAAAAGAAACTTAAAAAGAAATATGGTTTTTATGAGTGCTGGTATATATATGATCAATCTGACAGGAACAATAATACCCAACAAACTAAACGATTGGCACAATATTAATAAACTCCGTCAAGAAAGCACAGTAACTTACTGCCCATGAGTCGGTCCCTTATCTTAACACAACCATCCCAATGTCTAACCTCAGCATCTCTTCCTATGTGTTTGTTCATTTAGCCTAGAATACTAAAAGCAGGTGACCAACCGAAAAAACAAAATATTTTCATGATAGAGTCAAACTGAAGTAGTTTAATTAGAAACAACCTTCCTTTCACGATAAACTTCTTTAATACACTTAGCCATCTAGTTCCTGTTAATCTCATACCATGCAGATTACTATTGATTACACATTGTGAGTATAATAAAAAAAAATGTAAGTATAATTGAAAATAACCGTAGGATTCATCAACACACCTTAGGTGCAGATCTTCACCGGTCATGAAAGTGAAGGGTTTTTCGATGAAAAGAGTCTTAACAAGCTCCGCGGATAAAAACCAAGAACTAGAAAGAAAATCCACCTCCACAATCTTATCGACCATTATATCATAAGCCGGATCAGGCAAATAAAGTCCTGCCTCTTTCGACCGAAACTTTCTGTAACTCGGAAACGTAAAATCTTTCTGTCTAAAAGGCAGAATCCTTCCAATACTTCCCAAAACAGAGTTCTTATACTTTTCTGTACCCGCTACGTGGGATAAAATCTGCAGCATTTTCCTACCGGGAATCATATCATCGTCGAGGATATATACGAGATCAGCTTCTGTTTGTAAAGCCATTTGGAACCTCCCATAGTACTTGAAATCATAGGTAGATGAAATGAAACTGATTCTCGAGTCGTTGTAGCTATCAACTATCCTCTTTAGAGATAGTTCGTTCGGGCTACCGAATGCTAGTACCCAAACATGGTGGAAAGGGAGGGTCTGGTGAAGGAGAGAATCAAGTTGGGAACAAAGGGTTTTCCTCTTGAAATGGTTTAGGATAACTGTGACTTTAGGGATGTTTGGATGTGGGACTTTCATATCCCACTTGGATTTCATTTCCATAAGCTGAGAAAGTGTCTCAGTTCCAAAGGACTTACTCTGGAACTGCAACACCTCTTCATAAAGCTCCCTCTTCAATTTGATCATCAGGGCATCATTGGACTTCTTCTGCTCGAAGTCAATTTTCTCCTTCTCGCAAACCTCAGCCGGAGTTGATTGAGAAACTGTTGGAATTTCTTGAATCAGTGAGTTAGAGGATTCTTGGTACCGATTTACTACGTGTGGGGGGATGATGAAATTTTTCCAGTGCTGCGCGATTTTTGACGCCCACAAAAAATCTGGCTTTGATCTCAAATCTATAGCAGGGCTCATATAGTACAACAAGAAAGTCGCGTAAATCGCAAAGGCGAATTGGAGGCAAGTGAGCACAGTGACTACCCTGGCGGAGTTGCTCTTTTGTGCTTTCAATTTGGTTTTTCCACCAACAAAATCACTCAGCATTCCTTCTAAGTAGTCTCCACTTCTCATCGACGGATTCCGAGCTAAACCCATATCAGAAGAGTGAAAATTGGTTATTTTTGCCTGCAATAAAGTTATGAACTTTCTAACTATGATGCTATGAAGAATTGGAGCTCAAAACTCACCAAAACCCACAACCCAGATAAGACTTTGTTTACTTCATTGAAAGTCTAAAGGTTTTCTTGAAGATTAGACTTGGGTTGAAAATGAGGAAGACAGGGAACTAATTGAGAAGAAGAAGGGTGGGTTTTTTGACGTTGGAAGAGCAAAGGATGCATGCGTGTGTGTATATATATATATATATATATATATGTATATGTGTGCATTTGTATGCAAATTGACTATGGATGCAAAATAATAAAGTGCAGTTGAAGAACCCCATGAGAAGTGCAGCAAAGGTCACATGGGGGGTTAAGTTAAGGCCTGAAAAATTATTAAAAAAACAAATGGGTTACTAACATATAAAGCGTTACCTTGTTACATCTCTCTCATACTATTTTCCACTTACCAAGCATAATTAAAGGCCAGCTTTTTTGCCGTGAAAGTGGGCTGCCCCTGCGTTTTTGGCACTTCTATGGCAAACTCTCTCTCTACTACCACAGCCTTTCATATGGACTACTCTATTCTCTCTAATTACCATCTAGTTCCTCCCTCCCTCCCTCTCTCTCTCTCTCTCTCTCTCTCTCTGTTTCTCTGTTATCTTCAGAAAGAAGAAACTTCCTGTTAGTAGAAGATACCCCATTCATAGGATCAGTTTTTTTAGCAAAAAGCTCACCATCAAGAAAAGGGGAATAAAATACGAAGACAAACCGTTTTTTTTTTTACTTTCGATGGGATTAAACTATGGTAAAGTAGCCATGAATATTCAAACGTTCACTTTATCTCTCGGATATATAAAATAGAAATAGACCTATAGCTCCATTATACAGCTTGACCACTGATTAGGAAAAAAATTAAACCTTGAAATTTCTTGAATACCAAGTTTGTCGCGGAGATTGTAATCCCTCATCCATAGTACAAGGGTTCCCCAATATTAGTTCGTCTCGCGCTTATTGTGTGACATTAAAAATGGAACGGAACTAAGATTGACTAATATTAATTGTCTCCCTTAATACCACACAAGGAGATTAAACTAACCTTAGTTTAGCCCTTTTTAAATGACAAGTTTGTCACCCGAGATTGTAATCCCTCATCCATAGTACAAGGGTTCCCCAATATTAGCTAGACTCGCGCTTGTTGCGTGATATTAAAAATATGACTGAACTAAGATCGACTATTTATCTCCCTTAATACCGCACAAGAAGATTAAACTAACCTTAATTTTGACCTTTGAAATTAATTCTCTCTACATCCAAGGGTTAAAGATGATTTTGCAATCTTTATCAGTTTTTCATCCCACCTAAATCAAACACGATATGAGTAGTCCCATATTATATATAATTTCATCTAGAATTTAGCACTACAACAAATTTCATTTTTTCAATCCTGATCCCAAGATACAAATTAACTCTCAATCCTAGAAATTCGAAACTATATTTTTCTCTTACATATGACTCAAAGTCCATTCTATTCCAAATCCCAAAATCAATAACCCATTTTCAATCCCATATGGCCAAACCCAAATCCAGCAAAGAAAAAATTATGCATGTAAAATACTATAAAAAAAAAAAAATTTCTGCAAAGACGAGAGAAGTCAAACTCACAAGCTTGATAACAAAGGAACAATCACTAGGAAAGAAACGTTCCTTCTTCAGCAAAACAAGCTCAAGCTATTACTCAAAGTTGAAGCAAATTTCATGGATACCAATAGTCTAAGAATTGAGAGATCGATATATGTACAGAAACAATAGTTGGCAAAGGTTGACTTGGTTGTTGTATATGCGCATGTGTATATATATTTTGTAAGCATCATATGTGCATATAGATATATATTGCAGAAATCCTTGTTGCGTTAATGCAATTTTGCCAAACTTTGGCAATTAAGTCGAATTCAAGGAAACCCATGGGCTTGATTTTGCTTGCAGGAGGGAAAATTCAAATGGGCGTTGGTCCTTTTTTGAAGAAATTGAAATGGAAAAAGAAGAAATCTTGTTCATATTCTTTTTTTCTTTGTTAGTCAAGTCATATATTTACAGGGGACATAGCACTAGTGGTGCAGAACATTAATAACGACAAGGAATTAGGTGATAAATATGTAAGAGGTGATTAGGTCTTATATAATCAGGTGTATAGAACTTGACTATTTGTAGTAAAATAATACACAACTGGTCTATATGTACGTACCATTAAGGAATTGAAAACATTTTATTTGGATAAATTAAAATAAGGAGGATGATGAAAATAACAAATTATTGCAAAAACCAGTTCATTTATGGTATTGTTGATGATCATTGAAGTTTTTTCCCCATATTCTTTAATAGTTTTGGTGTGTTAGTAAAGGCATTAATTGCATGTTCTCATCTTCAATAGAATCCAAACACAATAATGGAAATGTACATCATACACAAATTCAAACACATCTTTGTCCGAAACTGTCTAATAAACGCAAAACTAACAAAATAGAAGTGGATCGAGCCCACTCCCATCGGTCAACTCGGGACATATATCCAAATCACTCGCTTTTCGAAAACTTTCTATGTGAATACTGTATGTATATAGATATTCTCCCTTTTCTTTTAATATTTAAAATGGTAAATGCTTCTTCTGTTTCATTACAGCACCTACTTTTATTTTCGAGAGAAATTGAAAAAATATAAATTTGGATTGAAACTTAAAAAGTCTTGATAAGACGACGTCAAGACACTAATGACAGTGTCAAACATTTTTTCGTCTTTAGTGATTTTTGAAACATTTTATTAAATTTACTATTTTTTATATTAATCATTATGTAAAGACGAATGGTCAATGAAAAAGATTTGACATAAATTTAATAAAATGTCAAAATACTAATAAACGAAGATAAAATGACAATAATACAAAAGAATTTATTAAAATCGATCGTTACTGGTTATTTTATTCTTCCTCCTTGAAAAATGATTTGCCTATGTCTTCGTATACATTAAGTGAGGCTTTTTCTCCCTGTAACTTGAGAAGATGTCAACAGCACATGAAGCCGACGCAGCTTACTTAAGAGAAAAAGGAATGCATATATATATATATATATATATATATATATAATAGGGCCCCTTAATTAAGGGTTAGGTTAGTCAATTCAACCCGAGACGTGTTGGTTGACAAAATTGCCGTAGGAATGCATTCATTTCTCTAGAGCAGGGGCAAACTGATGAATGAGAAAGAGGTCATACTCGCTACAAACGAATACATTATAAAGATCGAATTGCACTCATGCCTCTCTCGCATCAAGTTGACCGCCACCCTACGCAGTAATTCTATGATCAATTATATACGTAAGTGGGACCCTCCATTTTGATGAAAAAATAAAATTATTTGAAGCAGACGTACAATATTTGGTCACGATTAACTTTTAGAACGCTAATATGAGTGAGCATGCATGCATGCAAGGCTTAAGTAGTTAGTGCTATCCTATCATACTATAATAATCAAATATAATGAGAAGATAACAGATGATGGTCATGATCGCTATCAACGTTTTTAACAAATTGTCTTACTTAACTAGTATTTTTTTTTTCTTTTATTTATTACCAAACGATATAGATCGGCCGTCACCTCAATGTTCTTGATAAAAGAAACTAGATAGTACTGCTTAATTCATGCAACATTATTAAATTTCAAGTCATGAGGCAAGTTTACTATCAAAATGATCCATTAATGCATGAAAGATGGTCAAAATATAATGCAACTTGAAGGGTTAGTATCAGTATTAATATAGTAGAATAAAGTTTTTGACTTTATATCATAGTAGGTTTAGAATTCTCAAATAAGAAGTCGGACTGAAATTACGTGCAACAACTTCCGTTCCCAATAAAAGATTTATGTTTATCATCCAGTGTTAAAATTCTGACTTCACCATTGATCAAATATAATGTTATAGTTTTGAAATATTTACAATTGCAATCTAGATATGTAGAATAATAAATACCATCAATATAAAATTAAATAAATAGATCAATAGAAAGAAGAAATCCTAGAGAGAAAGAGAGAAGACTGAGACTGAGAGAAATTGAAGATATATATAAGTTACCTGCTCGGAACTGACAACCCGAAACGTGCAATCCAAAAAATATGCAAAAAGTGAAAATAGGAAGGAAAACGATGTGTATATATGGAGGAAGGGAAGGAAGTAGGATACGATTAGGATTCATATAATTGGGAGTAGCATAGCATTGGATAATTGCGAATAAAAAAATAGATAATAATCAATAACACGCGTGCGCGTGCGCGCGCGCGCGCACACACACACATCTGTACACGAATAAATATGACCCAATAGAATAAGTACTGGTAGATTCAACGAATCTTGACAATAGACTATACGGATAATTATGAAAATTAAACATGAAAACTCCGTAAATCGGTATTTATCAAAATACTCAAAATGACCCAAATTTACTGTGGTTACAATTTATATTTTGTTTATAGTTTAGTACTTGAATGTAATGATATTTTTATAGTTATAGTCTTCTACAATTTTGCCATTCGGGTACGGATGCATCCAAGGAAAACCTGATTTCCATCTGGAGACGGGTTTAATGGCTTATCTAATATTCGCTTTTAAAATTAGGGCGGAGATCCCACCCGTTGCCATCTCTGAGTCAACCATCAAAGCCTAGCTATTGTTTATCTTGTTAACATATTTTACTTCATCTTGTAGACTGTATGCATCTAAATCGTTTTTTCTCAGGCCGGGTGAAAATATATGCAAATCCACCTAATCTATGTTCCAAGTTAACATGAAATGATATTAGGCTCAAAAGCCTCAAATAGGATGATGGACTAAAGCTAGGTGCAACAATTTTCATCGCCAATGAAAAATATATATTTGTTTAAAATTCTGACCCTGCCTCTAATCAAATATAACGTCATAGTTTCTAAATATTTAATACCTATTGGTTAATTTACATAAACTTAGCCATGTGGTCAATCATCATTTCTGAGCTATTTGCTTATCATATCATTCTTCTTTGTTATTACGAATTAATGTTACATGATTCTAAATATATATTTTTTTTAACATAAGGCAAATTTATTAAAGGGAAAAAAATTACAAAAAATAAAAGAAACAAAGAGTGGTGTTGAACCAAAACCAACCATACAAAAAACGCTACACACTAGAACCCAACTACCTCAGACCCCATTACGCCACCTATTGAACAGAGCACCTCACCATCCCAAAAAGTTAAAGGAAACCACCCACCTCCTTAAATATGACCAACCCTAAACCCCATCTTGAAAATCCAAAAATTGAGATCGAACCTTGAAGCGGTCACAGAAATTGAGCACACTGGAGGAGACCTTGCAAATTGTAGAAGATATCGCTACGGGATAGGGCGGCGTTCTTGTGGTGATCGAAGACCCAGGAAATCCATCTGAATTTGATTTCATCAAGGAACTTGTCCCATTTGGGGTTTTCACCATTGAAGAGGATGTGGTTTCTAAGTTTCTAGATCGACCATATGAACACTAAAGGGATCGAGTACCATAGGGACTTTGCTGCTACGCTTGAGTTGTTGCGAAAACGCTAGCTGGACCACCAGGTTAGAAGATCTGAGACTGAATTAGGAGGCATCATGACACACCCCACCACGAAATTGTTTTACACCATATCTTCCAAACTTGAGAACAATGAAGTAGGAGATGATCTTGAGTTTCCAGTTCCTGATCACAAAATTTACACTACGCCGATTCGGGCACGATGATGCCCCTTAGCAATAGAAGCTCACCTGTTTTGATTCTTCCCACCTGTAGTAGGCCAAAATTTACAACAGTGGATATTCGGCCCACAATCGTCTTCGGCTCACCCCTGCTCGGCCCAAGTTCGGCTAGGTCCAAAAGTAACGCTATGGATCTTTGGCTTATATACCGAACGATCTTTTGATCACGATTCAAACTTGGCTGTTCGGTCTCATGGCATTTCGTTCGGCACCAATCCTCGACATATTCATGATCAACATCGTCGTTCGGATTAACTCTGCACTTTTTGTCTCTCGGTTGAAGCACCTATTGTTCTACGCTCGGCCTCTGCACGTGGGAATGTGCTCTCTACTTTTCGAGGAAACGTGCAGGCATGCCCGCTCGATCCGCACAGATGTGGGACACGTGACAACGCCTCTGTGGTTTCTGGACCACGAGGGCACTTTCTCAGCCGAAGCTTGCGGCAGGCAGTTGGTTCTCTACATTATAAATATTCTAGGGGCACTCCCATTGAGAGGTATACACACACTCGTGCTAAGACTACTTTCAAGTTATTTTCGCTCTTATTTGAGGCTAAATTGATCGTCGGAGTGCCCGTCGGAGATCCCACTCCGATCGGCACTAATTTAGTGTTAAGTGTTTTGCAGGAAAATCATAGGGTATGTTGTATCAATCGGAGAAGTTTAACTTGGATTCTAGACTCCACACCACCTGTGGAGTCTTGAATCTGAATTAGACTTCTCGAGCTGATATGGTGAACCCCCTCGATTGTCTTGCAAACCACTCAACACTAAATTAGTGTTGACCGGGGTTGGATCTTCGGCAGGCACTTCAATGATCAAGTTAGCCCCAAATAAGAGCGAAAGCAACTTGAAAGTAGTCTTAGCGAGAGTTTGTGTATGTCTACCTGTAGTAGGAGTGCCGTTGGAGTATTTATAGAGTAGGAACCCAACTGTCTGCCAGTGGCTTTGGCCGAGAACGTAGATTGGTCCGGAAACCACGGACGTGCTGCCACGTGCCCCATACACGTGCGGATCGGGCAGACATGTCTGCACTACCTTCCCCACGTTAATCTGAAATGCGCGGAGTACGTCTCCATGTGGTATTGCCGAACGCCGAACGCCAGACGCCGAACGTAGTATGGTCGAAGGTCGAGAGCAACTGAAGATAGACGCCAAGCGTGTAAGTGAGGGGACGTGAAAGAGTGGCCGAGGTTCATATGGGCCGAGAGTAACTGAAGATAAAGTAGCCGAAGATAGACGCCAAGCGTGTATGCGAGGGGCCAGAGATAGAGTAGTCAAAGATAGACGCCGAACGTGTATGTGAGGCCGAAGATAGAGTGGCCGAGCATGTAAGTGAGGGGCCAGAGATAAAGTAGCCAAAGATAGATGCCGACCATGGGTCGTTCAGCCTATAAATCGAGAATCAGTAATGTAGTTCTTGGGCCTAGCCCAACTCAAGCCGAGCACAGATGGGCCAAGGATGATCGTGGGCTGAAGGCCCATTGTTGTGTATTTCAGCCTACTACAATAGCCCATCAATTCCTTTGTTTCAGAGCCAACTGTAAATAGGGATTGATCATTAAAAGACCGGAGCCTAGCACCGAGGTCGCTAAAGGCTGAGATATGACCATCCATGCGATCCGTCGCTCTTAGGGATTCTGCCACGAGTCTTGTGTTCCAATCGGTGGTGGAGCGACGCTCTATTTCTCACATTTTGAGTAGTTTTTCATGTTTTTGTTTGAAACTATCGTCTAGGGTTGTCGCATCAGCCCCAAAAACTAGTCGAGAATCACGACTTCTGGCCAAAGGATTAGCTTTTTTGGCCGACCATTCTCTTTTACAACACCGAGCCTTTAGCCTAAGCGTTTATTTAACACCAGTGCACTTTTGACTAGGATGTCCGAAGTGAGTTGGTTTTGATTAATCTAGAAAGAAGAAAAATTAGACGGTTCCTCCTCTTCCCAAGAATACAATGGTCTTCTGAAGTGTAGCCCTTCTCCCACTGAACAAGCTTGGAATAGAGCGACTAGATTAAGATGCTTGTTTTTTACCACTTGGAATAGGCTTGGATAGAGAGAGGATAGGGATTGAGCCAAATGCGCCCAATCATCTAACCAAAATTTGATGTTAGCCCAATTCCCCACCCTGAAACTAATGTTACCCATGTATGCTTGAAAGGTAGTTGGGTCTGTTGTAGCCATCTTGAGAATACCTTTCCAAATAGGAGATGCTCTATTAGAGTGAACTTGGTTAGGGAACTAGGAATCGACAGGAATATTATTCACATCACACAACACAAGTATCCATAGGCTCTGTTTCACCTTAGCAAGCCTCTACCACCACTTTAGCATAAGGGCAGAATTCAATAGCCTACAATCCCTAATGCCCAAGCCCCCTTTATCTTTTTAAATTGCAACCTTCTTCCATTTAACTAGATTCAATTTTCTCTCCTCTTTTGACCCTCCCTATAGGAATTTCCACTGAATCATGTCCAACTCCTCTGCTAATTTGGAAGGCAACTTAAAAAGAAAGAGGTAATATATTGGGAGGCTACATAACACGAATTTGATTAGAGTTAGTCTTCCTCCAAAAGATAAAAGTTTTCTTTTCTAACTTGTAAATTTCTAATTTATCCTTTTTAGAATAGGTCTCCAAGTAACAAACCTGCTTGGGTTACCCCTTAAAGGTATTCCTAAATAGTTAAAAGGTAGGGCTGTTTGTTTACATCCCAAGATCCTCACACAAGAGGAGAGAAAATCCATATCCCTACCCCCCTCGCATACAGCCGACTTCTGGCAATTTATTTTCAACCCAGAAACGACTTCAAAACCTCTTAAGATCCTCTTGAGGGCCTCACTTCCTCAACATTTACTTCACAGAAGAGGATGGTATTGTCTGCGAATTGTAGATGGGTTAGATTACCAGATAAAGGGCCTATTATGGCACATCTGATCAAATTTAGATCCCTAGCCATGGATAACAACACATTAAGACCTTCGGCTACTAAGATGTATAAGAAAAGAGATAATGGATCTCCTTGTTTGACCCCTTTCTCCATAGGGAATTCGGCTGTAGGAGAGCCGTTGACCAAGATTGAAAGATAGGAGGAAGAAAGACACGTCTTCATCCATTGGAGCCATTTCAAGGGAAAGCCCAGCTAACTCATGATAGATAGAATATAGTTCCAATTCAAATTATCGTAAGCTTTCTCAAAATCCAACTTGATGATTAAATCTTTTCTCCTTCTTTGTTTTCAAAAGTGCACTACTTCGTTGGAGCTTTGTTTCTATCACTTTTACGAATGACCCCCCACACTTCATCCTCAGAAAAAGGAGAGACGAAGACCTCCCCCATAGAGATAGGGATGGTGGTTAGGTTGTCTAAACAAAGTAAAGGTCTAATAGGCCAATCTTCTTTGAAAGTTGAGGAAAAGTAATCAAAAACTCCTTGTCTGATCAGCGTTGGATCATGAATTAGCCTCCCTGGCCCGGGAATGACATTTATCATATTCCTTCTTTGCCTACTTGAAGCTACTAAGTGGAAGAACTTGGTGTTTTTATCTACTTTTAGATTCCAAGAAAGCCTTGAATTTTGCAACCAAAACCACTCCAAAGTTCTTCTATGTTTCCAATAATCTTTACTGGCTTCGATGATTTGGGTAGAATCGACTGCTGATAATGGGCCATCCTCTGCTTTAAGATCCAACCTTGAAATAATTCGAGCTGCCTCTTCCAAATTTGATATTATATTGAAAAAATCCTTCTTACTCCACTCTTTCAAAACAGACTTAAGGAATCTTAACTTCTATGAAAGAATGAAGCTAGCCCAACCCACCCCCTGTGTCTCCTCCCAAGCCTCATTGACCACAACTTGAAAACCAGTATGCCTCGCCCAAGCATTGTAGAATTTGAAAGGCTTAGGCCCCTAGTCCCTAGCATCCTCTTTGAGAAGAATTGGGCAATGGTCTGAGAGTATTCTGTTGAGACGTCATTGCTTGAAACTGAAGGACTCCAACCATTTAGGATGCAATAGAAATCTATCAATCCTACTCCATCTTTCATTTTCCTTAGAGCCATACAGAGGCAAGTTCATTAACTCCATGTCTTCTATAAATTTGATGAAATTTGACATCCCTCTGTCTCTTCTAACCCTGCCCCTTCTTTCCCCGATCTTAGTGACCTTATTGCAATCCCCCCTCCTAAACACACCAAGGGTGTGAGAAGTTTGGTTTAATTCTTAGGAGACTTTCCCAAGTGGATCTTATACTAGCTAGAATATGGGGAGCATAGACATTGACAAGGATACAGTGGAAAACTCCCTTCAAAATTTCTTCCAAGACTATGAAAGATTTTGAGGCACAACAAGACAAAGCCTGAAAAACAGCAGGATTCCAAATACACAATAAGCCCTTGGCTGAACCACAAACATCTACATCCACATAGTCAAAAGAATCATTCCCCCAGATGGATTTGACCCACACCCTGTTCAAGTTTGATTTTTTTGTTTCTTGGAGAAGAATAATGTTAGCTCTATGAGATAAAATCACCTCCTTAACCCTCATTCTCTTTATCTGGTTTACCCAGCCCTCTAACATTCCATGACAAAATAAACATAGAGAAATAGATAAAAACACCAAAAACCTGAAGAGTTAGCTGATTTAGACTACAACCTCCTTCTTCTTAAGCTTTGCGTTGTTTGTATTCTTTGCATCAACAACTTCCATCATAGCTAGTTTGCTAACAACTTCGTCTTCCTCCCCCTAAGGTTTGATGCCCAATTTATTGCATAGGTCCCAGATGAGGTGTGCCTCTTGAGAATTAGTCTATTCCTGTTGTTGAGATCATCGGTAGAAAATGAGTTGGATGCCATTTCTTAAGCCGCTGTTGCTGCAAGTCTAAAGGTAAACTATTTCGATCTACCTATCATGGGCTTTTTACCTTCTTTCAGAATATTGCTCAGACTCCCCATAATTTCTAATACATGCTTCTTCTTTCTCTTATGTCTTTTCTTTTTGCTTGCAAAAGGATGACATTGGGCTTGAGGATTGTCATGCTTCTCAATATTAAGACTTACTAAATCAGTGAAGGATGAAACTCTAGCTTTTGGAGCAGGCCCATCACAAAGGCCCACCACTGCTAGCCCAAAATTGGGCTCTACCACCTCATCATCAGAGTGCACCCCTACTATGGAGACATTTCCATCCATCACATGGTTCCCAACAATGCCCTGGTTGTTATCTCAATCCCTTCCAACCTCCTTATCATTAATGGTAAAGTACTTGCTTGCAGCATATTCATGCAAATGGGTTAAGCCGTGATGGGAGTCCTGAACATAGGAAGGTGATACTAACTTCCCTTCCACATAGCCATTGACTTGGGCTTGAAATCTTTCCTTATTGATGACAGTGTTCTGCCCATTTTTTGAACTATTTCCCCTTCTTCAACCTCAGAATTTTTGTCCTTTTTGCAACTGTTATGGACTGCTTCATTACAATGGATAATATAGAAACATGAATGGTTAGAGATGTTGTTGAGGGCTCTATGTTCTTCAGTGATTCTGACTGGATATAGCATTCCCTTGCATTCTAGCTTTATTGTAGTATTAATGAAGTCAAAACAAGAGGTTAATATATGGAGCTTTCCAACAGAGAAATCCATACCATTGATAGTCTGTTCTTCAATAGATGAGACCTCCCCCTGGAGACTCCCAATTTTTGAAAATGTTACTAGGTTCCACAATTGAATGGGAACGCCATAACAGTTCAGCCCTACCAAGCACTAAGATTGTGACTCAAGATTTGGATGCCACTTAGAAAACTTTGAGAACCAGACATTGTGATAAGAAAGTTTATCTCCTATAAGTGTAGATTCCATCTCTGCTAGAGAGATGAAAGTGACAAGAATATTTAACCCCCCTACAAATCTAACTTCAATATGAGATCCCAAATAATTGCTGATGGTGTTTTTAATTGACTAGAAGCAATGAGGAGCTCTCAATTTCCCAGAAATGCTTCTCCACAGCCAATCAATACCTATCTCTTAGACTTGAAGAGATGCTTGAGTCTTCATATTTGGGTGATTAGTGCCCCTGGCTTTGTCTGTATAAGACTGATTGCCATTCAACATAGCACCACTAGGTTTGTTGTGACCAAAATCCTCAAAAGGATCATTAGAAACTGGTTGTTTGGTAGTAGTAAGCCTGAAATCGTATCCACTTCCTTGTCTTTTCACCCCTGTAGGCCTTGATGTCTTGGACTTCCATTGGAATGTGACTATTTTTGCATGAAGCACATTACCCCTAACCACTATTCCATTTATTCCTATAATGGCAGATTGGGCCTCCTCCTTAGAGCAGTACCTGATAAAGCCAAACTTGGTGTTGGATTTTGTTCTTTTTGTCAGAATGAAAACATCTACAATACTGCCAAAGCCCTTAAAGATCTGAAATAACCACTCCCCATCCATAGAGTATGGTAAGTTGTCAACATAAATGGAGATAGAAACATCTGAACATCCATAGTGCATCCTATAAGCCTCCTTAGAAGTGTTGCCATGCTGGGGTTTCCTTCGAGTTACCAGGTTCCATGCTTGAGCATTCCTTCTATGGTGTTCCCTTGCTTCGAAACTCCTCTTCTTATCCACTTCATCAATTGCAATCCCTTTCTCTCTCTCCCTCTCCATATCTTTTAGATGTCTTCCACGCCAGGTTATGCAATGATAGAGTTAGTTATGAGCTCCCAGGAATATTCCCCTGCATCCATACCCATCTTAGCCCACCCACCAACACCATGTATGATTCTAAATACTTAATTTTAGTGTTAATGAATTGTGACACTACTCTTGTCTCTAAACATATACCACGAAATAAATTTACTTAATGTTCGTTCATTTAAGGCAAGGAATCTAGGAATGCATGCCCAAGGTACCATTAGTAGGATTTTGGGGAGCTGCAATACATTTTTCTGTATTGCGCGTGTAGTGCACACAAAACGACATAGTTTTACTTTCTTTGTCCTCAAAACTACATTATTTTGATCCCCATGTGTTTTAATAACAATTTTCATGATAAGGTAAAACGATGTAATTCTGAGGACAAAACTATATTGTTTTGTCTGCACTACAATGCGATACAAGAAAGTACACTATAGCCTCCCCGAATCCCATGGACATGGCATGCATGAAGTTTGGCAATAATCATGAGTAATCTATTTAATATTTGCTATTCTCAACTTATAAGTGCCATTGATTTGGATTCTTTACCATGTTGAATTTATAATTTGATTGGTACAATTTCATCCCCAATCCCATCCTCTCCAACTAGTCATGATCAAAATCCAAGAAAGTTAAATAGGGAGTACTGAAAAGATATGTGGAATTGAGGGAACATAAAATAAAAACACATGAATGGTTTTATGCAATCTCTAGAAAAATCATCTTTGAGTTTATGGGCCACCCATATGCAAACAATTAGAGTGTACGTGCAATTTATTAAAAATATTGGACTATATATGTTGGAAATTTCAAAGCGTTTTGGATTTTTTACATAAATGAATTTGAGATAATTGGAGGGTCTCTTTAGACAACCAAACTTAAGTTCGATAGACAGACGATGTTGGTGTTCTTCTGTTTGATTGAACCGTTTTACCTTGAGATCGAGACATACGCCGTGTGATTCTCCAACACCAAACATTGAGGTGATAACTTTGTTTTAAGGGAGTTGTGAATCTACAAGACTCGGTTTGGTATCGTATTGTTTATATTCTGTTTTTACATTTTGTAATGTAATATTGGATTCTTTTCAGTTATGTTCAGTAATTTTCATGTAAAAAATCAATGGGTGTATGCTTATGAAATATCCAAGTACACGTTCGCATTAATTTCGAAAAGTTTTACCCAACGATCAACAAAAGTTGCAAGACTAAAAAAATATACCAATCCTATGATATGATGGTAATTAATCTCAATTTTTCTCAACATGTCTAGATTCACAACAGAGAAAAATAGTTGAAAAATAATCTCCGCAGATTCTGTTATATCTTTTTGAATAATTTCTGTGGCGGGCATGGATAACGAAAAAATATTCAATGGTTTTGGGGAGTCACACGTAACACCTTTCTAGTACCACATGCAACACATTTTTCATCGCATAGTCATGTATGATGTTGAGGGTACTAAATGATAGATGATTATTGTT
>JABCMJ010018845.1:0-13093 GCA_014822125.1 Arbutus unedo | reverse complement strand
TGAGAGTAGCCAAAGTTGAGGAATAATTGAAGTTGGTAAAGTTTAATTAACCTAATTTGGATTTTTCTGAACAAATAGGCAAGAGGCAAGCTCATAGTTGGAAGTAATGTTTGTTGAGTTGAGAAAGACAATTAAGAATTGTGATTGGATTCTAACAAAAGTGAATAAGTCCAAACTCAAATAGTTCGGGATCAGTCCTAAACGGACAAGGATGAGAAATCTTACGTCAATTCGACTATATTGAGAAATTAATAGTTGAATTAAACTCTGCGGTGTAGATAAGGCTAATATTGAGAGAGAACTTTTATAAAAAGAAATGCACTATGTAGGCCATACTTGAGACGTTAGGCGCATGAGGCGTAAGGCCCCGATGATTTTGCGAATCGAATCCCGAGCCGAACTTAAGGCCACGAAGGTTCGTCGATTGAAACCCAAAATTCGAGTGCGGGAGGGTCAAGGGGGTGGGGCCACGGCGACCAATCCGCGGACCCCAGCCGTAAAAGCCAGCCTCGGGCAACCCAGGGGGGTGAGGGCAGGAGCCCCCAGGTACAAAGTGCCGCACTCTGGTGTGCGACTTTAAGAGCACAACGGATTGCGCTGAAAATAATATTTTCAAAGTTCGGTGCCATAGAAAAAATATTATTTTTTCTAGAATCAATGTCGCAAGGCATGAGAGAAAATCGCAGGGGGCCGTGAGCTCTGAGCTGTGATGGAGGGAAAACTGCGGGGTAGGAGGAGGACCCCTAGCGGTTCAGTCACCGAGGGGAGGGGCAGCTGGCCTAGTGGCCCAACCGCGGGCCTGGCCTATGGCTCCAGCGGCCCATTCGTGGAGTATGGTGGCGGACCCCAGTTGCTTAACCGCAAGGGTGGGGTGAGCTAGCCTAGCGGCTTGAGGCGCTGACATGGGGAGGAAAACCCCCGCGAGGGGAGAGCGGTGTCCAACCCCAGTGGCTAGGCTACAGGGTGGAAAGGACCCCCAGCGGTAGGGCCGCAGGGGAGGAAGAGGGGTGCCACGGATGAGAAGGGGGGTGCAGCAAGGGAAGGAGGAGGAGAGGGAAGAGAGGGAGAAAGAGGAGGAGAAGGAGGAGGGAAAGAGAGAAAGAGAAGGGAGGGGGGCGTGCCATGCCCATCGCGTTTGCCGACCCTGTCGGCATACTCCGATGTTAACGATGCCAAGCGTTAGGCCTCGAGGCCAATGGTGGCCGAGTATGGACGGACCCCCCCTCATGCTGGATATTTGAATTTGAGATCGACGAAGGTTAGGTGACAGTAAAAAATCAAGCTGGGAGTCCAGTCACGACCCGTGAATCACCGGAGTCCAGGATCGCAAACCGAGGTCGATGAGACCTGATAGGGCTGTAGATTGAAGACCGAAGCCAGACATGGCCATGTGCCCGGCAACCAAGCAACAAAAAGTAAAGTCAGAGGATGAGAATGCAATTAGAGCACATCCCGAGGTTCAAAACATTAGTTCTGACGCATGTCCACCTAAGCTGCGATGGCAGGGCTCGGGCGAATAGGCCGTAAGGATAGGACGTCAACAATCGGGGAGAGACCGAGCGGATGGTCTCTCGGCCCTACTCACGAAAAAGAAAGGAGACTAGTGGATCGGTGACTTCAAAGGATGAGGGGTCGCCGAGAGTCATAGTGGGGCTGGGCCACCGTGATCAGACATGTCAAGCATACATAGGAACACTTGGCACTGAGCATGGGCCTAGCGTGCTTATATATACTTGACCCCCCTTTTGTCAAATCAGTTGGTTAATTCATTGACTGACTGATTGGGCATAGAAGCATCCGAGAGAGAGAAAGACTTCCTTTAGACTCGAGAGAGATCTTTTCCTCCCTCTAGTTTACTATCTAGGTATTGTCCCCCACCTACCATCCTAGGCCCATTTCAAGGTTAGAGAGAGATGTCATTCTCTTTCTCATGGTGTTTGTCTCCTCCTTCACCCTTTCCACTTATTCTTCCTTCCTTTTGGCTAAATCAAATTTTACTGTTTTTAACCTCTTCAGTATATTCCTACGAATATTCTCACCTCATAGAATCCATCCCCTACACACCCAAAGTGAATTAAGTTCCGCCACATGTAAGCTGTAATTTGTTATTATATGTACTAAATTGAGAAGTTGTATAATTAAGTGATTACTTAAACATCAGAGTGTTTTTCTGCCGACTAAAGACGGAAGATTCTTTAACGATTTCTTATATTGCATATTAAGTTTGAAACGCAAGAGAGAGCAATTGTATGTTTGACCAAAGTTAGAGGATCAAACTTTAAATGTAACCAAAATTTTTATCCATTCACAATCTCATTTACCGATTCAAAATATTTATTATGCAAATTTATTTCTGTAATTTAATTAATGTGGCACGCAATTTTATCAAACATTAATAATACGTGGTTAACTCATATTTGTTTGAAAATCAATGGAATGTTAGACACATATGATTTGTTTTAAGAACGACGTGCCGTTCATTAATCTTATAATAATTAGATTTTGTTTAAGTTGATATATAAATCTTAAATCAATGACATATATATTAAAAATTTACAATATAAATTATTTAAAGTGTCAATCAAAATTATGAACGATTTTATTTTCTCGTTTAGTTCATAAATTATTATCAAAGTACATGAAATCAAAAAATACAATTTAAAAAACTTAAATTCCCCCATCTAAAAATGAAAATTATTCAAGCATATCTCGATATAGATGAGTCTAGAATTGTCGAAAGCATATGAAACTCCCAAAATTATGAAAGATTTCACGTGTATTTGACGATTATAAATACATATGTATTTAAAGATACACGAATAATTTGTGTTTACATAATTATAAATCTTTTTACATATATTTAATAATTTTAAATATATATGTATCCAAAATTGCATGAATAATTGGTGTTTATAAAAGTGGCCCTAGAAACCTTTCGTCCATTTTGGTCCATATCAAATCATTGTTCCTGTCACGACACCATCAGACGCCACATGTCCATTCATTGGTCTCTCATATTTTTCCACGCTCTCTCACCTCTCTCTCTCTCACACACACACAAAAGCACACACGCATACATGGAAATTTTTTAGGGCGCGGAATTGCCACATCTTTCTCTCGCGTCTTATCTCATAAGCCCAATCCTCTTCCTTCTGCTTCTTTGTCTCATTCTCCCTCCGTAGAAGAAGACCATATCATCAAATTGGCTTACGTGACGAAAGATCCTGGGTTATGCGAATTTGGAATTTGATGGGCAATTTCAACTGATATTGGGTTTCCAGTTTGGTTTTAATTTTTCACCCCTCAAGTTGAAGTGGTTTTTTGTCAAATTTGGAGTGTGGCGATTGAAATAGTTGAAATGAAGATGGTTGGTGGAGATGAACCAATTGTTTATGCTGATTTGGTGGTTTTGGAATCCAATTTTACTTCTTGAATATTTGAAGTCCAATTGCATTCTGGTCAGGTAAAGACTCAAGTATGATTGTTACTGTTTTTGCCTTTGTTGTTGCTACTTCCTCTGATAGCAAGGGCTAAAGTGAATGAAGGAGCATAGAGAAAATCTTGATCGTTATGCTTTAACTATTTCATTCAAATTAGTATTGTTCATTTGTGTTACTTTACCATTGACTCTTGTTCACGTCCTTTTAGTTCTTAAGCAGACTGAAATATGTAAGTTAATTGATGTATGGTGAAACAATTAAATGGTCTATAATCTGACAAAGCTTAGATAGGCACGAATTGGGGAAAGGGTGATACCTGGTGATGAGTATTCAAAGAGATACGAATCGCAATTACAATCATGTAGACGCCAATTTACTTGAAGTGGTTGGTAACCTAAATGGCTACATCTTCTCTCCGGAACTTAAAACATTCACCTCCACTTCTGGGATAGGCTTGAGACATGGCCAAGCGTTACTGGTTGTATGAACCAATTTCCTATGAACCAATTTCCCAACATTGTGTCTCCTACTCGCAAGAGAGTTGACATGGGCCATTCTTTGATAGGTAGGCTTAAAAGTGTTTGTTCTTACGTATTCCTCCCATTGCTCTAACACCCACGCCGGACATTGACTGAATTTTCTGATGATGTTTTGAACCTAGTTCCATGGCCCATGGGAAATAGCCACTCTATGGAGCTGCAAATGCAAAATGATACTGGAGGAATGTTATGCGAATTACCCGATTCTAAGCATATTATCTACGGGTTCATATTGTGCCCATTGTCTTTTCTTGTATGATTAACAAACTAATGGGGGGACATACATTTAAGCAGCTCCACAGCTTAGGTCGTTTCAGTGGGACTGATACATAAAAGTAACTAGAGTTTGGTATACTCCGTGATCATGATAACGTGGCCTTAGCATGGCACTATTTTGTGGCAAGTGTGCTAGATTTACGCACTTAAGTAGAGCAATAAAGGAGTAGTTAAGACTAATGGCATGAGTCTGCTAGAATGGCTCTCTTTCACTTCTTATTTTAACTCAACGAATCCCAGATTGTACAAGTTTGGCTTTGATACATGGTTCCTGCTTCACATCTCTCTTGATTAGCTACTTATTCCCCTCATCCCATTACGAAAGTCTTTCTTGGTTGGACAAACCCAATTGGCAATTTGCAGGTTGTAAAGACGAGGTAGTGGAGATTTTGGCTTATAAGGAAGGGGTGGCGCACCAATTTTAGTCAGTGAAACAAATTGTCTGAAATTGTTGTGTGAGGCAAAGATGGTAGGAAGATGAGGGAGTTTGCCTGGTGGTTTAGCCCTCATACTCTAGCTCAGGCGTTCAATCCTCTTCTGCTCCCCCTTCCCGCCCCCCAGGCTAGGCTAGAGTTGGTATTCCAATCTCAAAAAAAGAAAAGAATGGTTATTCTTTTGAATGTAGACTGTTCACTAGTAAAAAAGGAGTTATTTGATATTTCTGAAACAAAGGAATGATGAGATCCCGGTTTTTTTTGAGGTTTTGCAGTGTGCAAGAGAATTTGGATTTTCTGCTTTTTGTTTGGCTGTCACCTGAACTGACAATTCTGAGGTGAGTGTGCTTATAAATCGTTGATATGGTGATTTTTATAAGTAATCTCTGTTATGATTTCTCTATCATTTATTCACCATTATCATCTGTCCGTACATGTATTTTGTGAAGGTGTTAAAATTCATCTTTATGTGCTCAATCTCATTTTACTCCTATTTTTCAAGGGATGGGCTGTTGCTTGGAAAAATACGTCATGATATAAGTTCTTGTCATTATCAGAAGCATGATGGGTGTAAAGGATTGGCTTTTGTCTCAGTTGGTGTCCAAGTCCGAAGTCTCACCCAGCCCATTGTCAGCTGGTGATAGGTTGTCCAATGAGGAATCTCCAAATGAGGAGTTTAGTAACCAAGGTATCACTTGTTTCTTTTCTTAATTGTATGTGATTTTGAAATCCACATTCTTATGTTCGAGAAATGCACCTTTTACAGATATGAATGTTTAGTAGTCTTAAAACTGTTGTCTCTGTGTTCGTGCATGCACTAGTATAAAATTTGGTTCTAAAAGATTCTGTCTACCTCTTGCCTTCTTGGTTTTGCTCCAATGTTATTTTAGCTGGAAGGTATAAACTTTCCTATAAAATTGTGGTATGGTTTTTTATTTAAGAAGTCTAGTCTCACATAAAAGTGTAGTCAAATGTCAATCATCAAGCAGGAGGATGCTCTTCTAGTATCTCTGTAATCCATTCATGTCATAGTCCTCTTGCATTTTGTCGACTATGTTACATGGACTTAGGGATGGGTGGATGTCGGGTCTATGGTCGGATCCTTCAATATCTAATTTAAGGGTACACAGGCTAGGGAAAAGTTCACTCTTGTATCTTAATATATTTTTGTGGGATAAATGACGTTTTATTTAGTATCAACAAAAGACATTCACAATTGTTGTGTAGCAATTGTGAGCGGAATAGACATAAAGTGACAATGTACAATTTGATAGTATTACTACTTTGCAGCAGGGTCTAGGAAGTTTCAAGCACCACCTTGACTAGGTTACTTGCAAGTGTTGGAAACCATCACTCATTTCCTTCTGAAGAGTTCATTATTGTATGCTGTTGGATCTTCATTCTAGAGGCAGTGGAGTAGGTGAGGAGTGGCAGGGCAGGAAGACAAGAATGGGAGGGGCTGGAGGCAGCGGGGAGAGAGCTGGCAATGGTGGGGGGTTGATGGATAGGGCAGATTAGGTGGGCAGAGAGAGGAGGTGAGATTGAGTTGGGGTACTTTTGGAATTTAGTTGGTCATGGAGAGAAAAATTCAAAATGGGTCTGAAAAGACTTGGCGTGGAATTGTTTTTTGTGCATTCCCCTTGCTATAGAAAGCTTACGTATTTGAGATACAATTAAAACACTATCAATCTTTTAGCAATAATTTTCTACCTAGGAGCCAAGGATATTCTTCTTTAAAAATGATGAGTTGTGGTTTGTGAACTTCACTATCACGCTCACGAAAAAAAAGTTGTTTGTGAATTGCACACAACTATGTAATTGCTTAATGTTATACATAATGGGTTCCTGACTACGCATTTTATACGAATGAAAATCAACTCAGTCCTTTGGCCTACTTTGCACATTTTTGTAGTTAATTCAATTGAGGCTTTTGTGACTTTTTTATTCTCTTCTTCAATGGTTGAATTACCATGGGATTCTGGGGATTAACTTGACGTCAGGTACTCCGTCCATGCCATTGTAGGAGTCCATTTTCACACTTCCAGACCTCTTTAAAAAAACTTGCTTCCAAGAACTAAGTACATTATTTATTGACTCGATTGAGGGCATGATTGCCAAAAAGGAAAATTATAGTGGGACAGAATGAGTATTACCTTGGGTTGAACATTTCTCAATCCCTATATTCGTGTGTTTGTCCAACAAGAGCTTGGGTCCATTCCATAAACCCAGTTTTTCTTTTGGCCCATCTTATTTACATGTTTAGCTCACTATACCAGTTGGTTTGTGTACCAGTGGCTGCTGATACGTCTCGCCCGTCCATTAGTGATGTTACTGATTCAGTTTCGATGCCAGTGGCTTCTGATACATCTCGCTTGCTCACTAGTAACCAAGAAAGTCAGAATGATGACCCCTCACAGCAAGTCATGATGGAAAATTCTTATCAATCTCATTCTAGGATTGATGAGAAGAAGTTGGATCCTTTGGCAAAAATTGAGTCTCTCCAAATTAATTTCTTGCGACTGGTTCGACGTCTTAGGCAATCACAAGACAGTCTTGTGGTGGCAAAGGTCTTGTATCGAATACACCTTGCTTCTTTGATACGAGCAGGGGAATCAGATCTGAAAAGAACCAATCTCAGAAGTGATAGAGCCAGAAAAATAGCATTAGAACAAGAGGCATCCGGACTACCCGAGTTGGATTTCTCATTCAGAGTACTTGTCTTGGGAAAAACAGGTGTTGGCAAAAGTGCAACCATAAACTCTATATTTAATCAATTCAAGGCTGTAACCGATCCATTTCGACCTGCCACCAAACAGATCCAAGAGATTAGGGGAATGGTCAATGGTATTAAGATATCATTCATTGATACTCCAGGTCTGCTGCCTTCTTCTACGAGTACTATCAGAAGAAATAGGAAGATTTTGTGCTCTGTGAAGAGGTTCATTAAAAAATCACCACCGGACATTGTTTTGTATTTCGAACGGCTTGACCTGATGAATGTGGATTACAGTGATTTTCCCCTTATGAAGCTAATTACGGAAGTCTTTGGTTCTGGAATTTGGTTCAACACTATTCTTGTCATGACACATTCTTTTTCAGATCTTCCCGAAGGACCAGATGGGTATCCCCTCAGCTATGAATATTATGTGACCCGAAGCACAGATCTGATGCAGCGCTATATTCAGCAAGCGGTTTCAGATTCAAAACTTGAAAACCCTGTACTTTTGGTAGAGAACCATCCTCATTGTAAAACAGATATTACAGGTGAGAAAATTCTTCCAAATGGACAGGCTTGGAAATCTCAGTTCTTATTGCTTTGCATATGTACAAAAGTTCTGGGTGATGTTAATAATATCTTGCAATTAAGAGATGGTATTGAACTGGGGCCACCTAGCATTGCACGGCCGCCTTCTCTACCCCATCTCCTCTCATCTTTCCTTCGCCACCATACTGTTGTGGGCTCAGCGGACAATGACGCTGATGAGATTTTATTTTCAGACATGGCAGAAGAAGATGAATACGACCATTTACCTCCTATTCGAATTCTGACAAAATCACAGTTTCAGAAATTGACTAAGATGCAGAAAAAGGAGTATCTTGATGAGCTGGATTACCGGGAGACCCTTTATATGAAAAAACAATTGAAAGAAGAGTCTCGTAGACGGCGAGAGAATCGGAGTTTGGGTAGTGATGGTAGTTCCGATAGTCAAGAGCCTCCAGAGGCTGTTCAGTTGCCAGATATGGCAGTCCCACCAAGTTTTGACTCAGATTGCCCTGTACATAGATATCGTTGTGTTTTGACAGGTGACCAGTGGCTTGCGAGACCAGTTCTTGATCCTCACGGGTGGGACCATGACGTGGGGTTTGATGGAGTAAACCTAGAAACAGTGACAGAACTGAAGCACAATCTGTTTGCCTCCGTCACAGGGCAAATGAGCAAGGACAAGCATGATTTCAGTGTCCAGTCGGAATGCACAGCAGTTTATGTGGACCCTAGGGGACCCACTTGTAGCATTGGTCTTGACATTCAATCTGCCACAAAAAATCTGATCTATACGGTTCGCAGCAACGCAAAGGTGAGGAATTTTAAGCATAATGTTACTGAATGTGGGGTATCTGTCACTTCTTTTGGGAACAAAAGTTATATTGGTGCCAAAATTGAAGACAGTATCTCAGTTGGGAGTAGACTAAAGTTTTTGATGAATGCTGGCTGCATGGGGATTTCTGGACCAACGGCTTATGGGGGGAGTGTGGAAGCTACTTTACGGGGTAGGGACTACCCTGTGAAAAATGAAAGTTTGAGTATGACGTTGACAATCCTCTCGTTTGATAAAGAGACGGTATTGGGTGGAAGTTTTCTGAGCGACTTCAGATTAAGTCGAGGAACAGGAATGTCGGTTAGTGGTAATTTAAACAGCCGGAAAATGGGCCAGGTTTGTGTAAAGACAAGTAGCTCTGATCATGTGGAAATAGCTCTCATTGCAGTTGCCTCCATTTTCAGAGCCTTGTTAAGGAGAAGAGCTACTCGTAGTAGGGAAACTTTGGAGACGGGATAAATCTCGTGTGGTCCTTCGGTGCTAGTTTCTTTTCAGTTGTAAGGAGAAGTTTCATTGCAGTGCTTCATTTGTCCGGGACCTTTATACATGTAATTTCTCCGCGACCCAAGTACAGAAGGACATGGGGAACTTATCAGAGAGAAAAATTGGGTACTGGGTAATCACTTTTCCAAAGAGTTCTCTGTATGCTTATTTTGTACTCAGTACCATGTTTACCGAAGTGATAATTGTATACAACGATATGGGAGAGATTTTCTGTTTTTTTTTGCTATTCTTGCACTATTTAGAAATGGAAGGTGATGAAGTTTCTTCTCCATGCGAGGAAAATGATGACAGAACTTCAGTTTTGTACAAGGAATCATTGTATCGATTTCTTGTCGTTATGTATCAGACTTATTCAACTTTGATTTTGTGCTTGACTAAGGCATGAAAGTTGGACTAATGGAACTAAAGTTTTGTTGGGTCAAGTATGTTTACTGATTGTCACGGCTCAAGAATTTCACTAATTGTGTTGTGTGCGGTATTAGGCATGTTTGCGGTCCGTGACGCAATGTACATGTTGAACTTTCAAATTTGTGGAGTATTTCCATTGTTGGCACTTCTGCTGTCTTGATTTCATTGCTAATCTGGCAAAAGCAACTCTTGTCTAGCACTTGCACAATGATAATAACGAAGCTATGGTGTCTCCAGCCTATTTCTTGGAAGTTCTTCCAACAAGAAATCATTTTACTATTCTTTGTACATTTTTTTTATATCTCGTTATCTGGTCCAATAGATCGACTGGTTTAGGAAATTAATTACATAATTCATTATTGGGGCATTATTTAAAAAGAAATCATCTTGGTAGCTGAAATCGTCTTGGTAGCAACTCCAATCCAATAGGACAAGAATTAGCTTTACAGTTGGTCTGTAAATTTATTATCGGTTGACTACGGACCGAAATAAACTATCAAAATAATTTCAGATCTCAAATAGAAAATACTAATGAAGTGAAAATCAAAATAAAGAATTTCTTTAGTGCACGTGTCTATCAAGTACTGATCCAATATAATAGTGCCTATGAGAGTTGAACTCTTGGAATTAGCGCAGTGGCAGTAACATATATCCTTACAATCTTAAGTATATGATTTTATTGAATAATATTAGGTGTACATTTTTAAAGCACACTTTAAAATCACACCTTTTTTACAATGGTGGTTTTCACAAAATATAGGTCTACTTTTTGGGTTGATAAATAAATCAAACTGATCAACTTCGAGCTCGAGTTCGTATTTGCTTGTTAATTAAAAGTTTATTTGAGATAGATTTGTTGCTTAAGCAACCTACGCTTGAATAAAATATTGAAATCTGTTACGCTTTTGAACCAAGATTGAACAAGTTACTACTTGACTCGTTCAACTTTAAATGTGTATAAATTCAAGCTACTCGAGATCGACTCAATTAAAACTAATTTGCAACTTGTTAGGGATTTTCAAGATAACATGGATTTGCTTTTTGGTGTGAAAAAGTTCCTTTTTTCCTAGAATGTTTGCATTTGATGTTGAGTTAGTCCCACATTGAAAACTTGAGAGAATGTTGGGCGGCATATATATGGGAACACGTGTAAAATGTTGACGTAACAACCTTTTAGGAGGCTATGCTATGGTGCTTTGCACTGAGACTTGCACGCTTTTGCGTGAGCGTGACAATCGATTGTGTTGTACTTTGATGATGTACTTTGCACTTAGTATGTTGGCACGAGATCCCTAATATGTGTCATTTTCTATACACAACAATTGACGGTGCACTTGGCACCTCATCGCAAGACTCCTAATAGTCATCATTTTTTATTAGCTACGAATCAGTGATATGACGCTGATGTGGATGTCGTGTGGCGTCCATATGGTAGGTGATGTGGTTAACCAGATGGGTGCGACAATTGATCCCGAATATGTGCGATTGAATTCGATCGGGTACAATTGCTCCTCGCAAACAAGTGCGATCCAATGATTAAGATTGCATCCAATCGGGTAAGTGTGAAACATCACATTGATTGGGTGGTACAAGTAATCTAGATCATTTGGATTAAACTCAATGGCCAAAAGTGACTAAGAGTTTAGCATTTGGACGTACAATTCGCAAAATACTCTCTCTCACAAAATTCTCATATTCTGTTGTATTCAATCTAAGTTTTGATATTCTACAAAATCAAAATTTTGTAGTTTCTGGTTCTTATTATCTCTGCTATGGTCAACATATCATTTCCATCTCAGTTTGTGCAAACTTACATAGAAAGAACATAAGTTTGATTTCGTTATATCTTGAAAACATATTTGTTGTAATCCGATGCACCATTTGGTGGTGACAAATATGATCTTTGGGAAAACAATTCAGTAACATGCCTCGAAGTCATTTATTTCAAGATTTTTTTACGGCAGACTTTCATCGCCAACCATCAACCCCGAAAACAGATTTTCACAACACCATTGACTTGCACATAAACAAGTTTGAAAAATTAAGTGTTTGATTTAACGTCCAGGAAGAAGCCACATCATGATGTCATTAGTGCACGAGGGCGGTAATCGCCAGACATGGCCATGATTTTTGGAGACATCCCGAGATCCCTACACGTGTGCAATCTAGCAGTCGAACCCAAAAGGTTCAGGGATGCATAATTAATGCAAAATATGACCGTCACTTTTCGGATCTAAGAGATTATTCCCTACACCTCAGTTCACTTTTCGGATATAACCTTCATCTACATTCAGTTAACCTCTCTAAAAGCGAATCTAATTTGATCATCGAATAGTCTTTGACCATGCAATTATCCCCGACCATTAAACTTGCATGCAAAAGCCAAAACAAGAATTTGGGATAAATAACCATTTTCCGACATCATCCCAATCAAATTCAGCATGTAACTCATATTTTTAGACTATAAATTGAATACCTAAGTTTTAGAAATTACCCTCAAGCATTTAGACTATTTTTACAAATTAGAAAACATATTTCCAATGAATAAGTTTCATCTTGTTGACTTGAACCCAAAACCCCAAACTAGTTTTCTAGTCTTTAAATACTACATATCTAAGTACCTAATTTCGATAAGTTGGGTCCACTGACTCAATTTAAGGGCCATGAAACATAAATAATTATCATGATGTAATTTACTAACTTAGCATTTAGCCTTTGATCATTATTAAATTATTAAATTATAATGTCTGAAGTAAAATATAATCCAGTCAATACCATTTGGACTAAATTATTTATAATGTGGTTTGATCAAATTTAATGAAGTTTTTTTTTTCTTTTGGAGGAACAATGACCATAATGCCCTTGAAATAAGAATTAATTAAAAGGTCTTGCTAACCACCGCCTAATGGGCAGTGGATAATATACATAAAATGTCAAATAAATACGGATATCAATGAACATTTTACGGATGTCAATATATATTTATGCATATCGATGTATCTTTTATACATTATCTACTGTCCTTAAACGGTGATTAGTATTCTTCTCAATTAAAACCTGGCATGTTAAAAGGTTGTATTGGTATGTGTCCAAACACATTCAGACACAAATATTTTTAAAGCCATTAAATGTACGTGGTACTCTTAATCTATTAAAGACTTCACGTGTATCTAATGATTCTGAATACATTTATATCTTTTCTATGCTAAATTGGCCCATAGAATTTCTTACCAATTCTTATAGCAGGGATTCTCTTCTCTTTTTTCTCCAAATGCCTCTCTCTCTCTCTCTCTCTCTCTCTCTCTCTCTCTCTCCTGCATTGTCCCCTTCCAGACTGCTCCTCTCTTTTTGTTGAAGCAGATTTTTACACAAAAAGGGTAAAAAATGCATGAGAA
>JABCMJ010018835.1:0-32411 GCA_014822125.1 Arbutus unedo | reverse complement strand
CCCATGATTAAGGTCGCGGTATATTATTACCTTATCCGAATTATTTGACCTTCAGATCTGGTACCAAAAAAAGAGATAGAAAATCATCAGAACAACCATAACCTGTATAGAACAACAAAAATAAAGCAAAATTAATCACCTTTAGAAGAGAAAAACACAATGCATTGTCAAGATTTTAATGCAATTTTCAGACTCAACATCGTGAGTTTTCTCTTGGGATTTGAAGGTGAAAGAAAATGAAAGGAAAAAAAAGGGAATTAAAATGTGTTGGATTTTTTTTTTAATGGCAATGCATAGGTTTGTTGTTAACTAACTTATCAATCATTGAAAACCAGAAGCTGACCGAAATTTTAGGGGATGAGAACAACGAATATTTATAATATAGTTATACTAATATTATGCTAACAATATCTTTTTTCTTTTCTCAAAATATTCCATATGACGTGTCTCAATTTGAACCTTTAATCAAAACAACAAGACCCAAAAAAGATGGGTTTTGGGGGAGGGAGATATAAAGAGGGTACTATTATCTCCTTTGTAGAGGAATTGGGGAGGCTGTTATGTGTAATGCATAATAATTCTTGTTACGCATTAAAATAATATTGTTTTGTCGCGTAAAATATTAATTGAAAATTATCCAGTCAGTGTCTAATTGTTCGGACAATATTTTGCTTGTCAAAACGATATTATTTTGTCACGCAACACGGGTCGCTGTGCGCAATGCACAACAACCTCCTCTGTTCCCTTTGTAGACTCATCCTTTGGATAATCAAGTCAAGAACATGCATGTTAACGCCCCAATAACTTGTTGGATTTTAACTACACGATTTAAAATACTTAAGTTTAAGTTACTACTAGTAGCATACATAACTTATTATATACCTAAGATCACCCACATAGGCGTTCAATATGGGATGATTTGCTACAACTGTTAACTTCAGAATTATAAGTATTAGTCGGCAATAGATTAGACATATCCAAAATTGGACGAATATTTTAGCTATAAAAAATCTATAATTATTTTTTAATAATTTCGCCAACTTATAAATTATGTCGTCAAAATACCACCAATAAGTTTCATCGTTTTCCCCCTGGGTGGATAAGACGACGCTAAAAGAATTAGTTTTACTAACTTGCAACACGTAGCTAAAAATTATAGTAATTTGGTTGTTTTTGGTGGTATTGCCAACAAAGTATTACATGTTACTAAAGAATTGCATCGGTATGATTTCGGCAATGCTTATGATTTTTCATCGCCAAAAGCATGCTTTTAGCGTTGACAGTGCCCTGGGTCGGTAGTTTTAATAACTAATAGTGTATTTTCTTGTAGTGTTTTACTTTGGCATGAGCATGGTTGAATTTTGACGTCACTGCGGCTTTTGAATTTTCAAATCATATATGGTAATAAGTTAGTTTATATTTCACTAAATTTATATTTTCATGTTGCCATGTGTCACTCTGAGAGCTATGCCCTAAAATGCTGTCTTTCAAGCTATATGGTATAGATTTTTAAATAGATACTTAAACTATTTTTCTCTATGGTGCTACATGGCGTCACCCCACAATTATTTTTTATAAATTATTAATTCATCTCGATTAGTAATCATAAAAGTTAAAAAAAAGAAACAAACTTACAAAAATTCAAATTTTTTTTGAATTATTTTTATTTTTAGTGAATTTTTTAAAATTTTGGCTATGTTTTTTTACTTTTTACTATTTTTTATCTGCTGAAGTAATAATTCACAAAACTTTAAAACAAAACTAATAAATATAAAAAAATTAAATAATTTTTTTTAAAATTAGTTGCAATAAAAAATTTGTGTTTGTATGTGTGTGTCAAATATTAAGTTATTGGGGAAAATTTGGACACGCTTTTGAAGTACACTGACACATTTATCTACATATATGTGTATATTTATTTGTCTCTTTCAAAAAAATAAGAGATATGAATTTCAAGGGGTTGTTAGAGTGGTAGCTAGAGCGGACGAGAGCCATGAATCCGGGTGTTCTGCGGTCGAAACTCGGCAACTTAATACTTGGAGCATTTGGGAGATTTGTCCGGTCGTTTCCACCTTGGAGTCCGAGGACTAGTCAATAATTTAGGTAGAACTCTCCCAAGTTTTATCCGAGCTTGCTCCCGAGATGATCGGATAGCTTAGTTATAAAAAAAAATCTTAGAGATGTATGCTAAGTGCAATTGGGATGTTTGTCTGGTCGTGGCTCCGAGGACTAGTTGGTAATTTAGGTGGAACTCTCTCAAATTTTATTTAAGCTTGCTCTTTTTTGCATGTTAACTGCAATTGTGTATGATTTAGCTTGGACGATTTCTCAACAGATATCTAACCATCTGTGTTTATGAATTGATTAATCAATGAATATATATATAGTCATATTTGAGTCTTTGATGATTATTGAGCTTTCAAAATTATGAACGCTGGGGTTGATTTTTTTTTTTTTATAACTGAGATATCTGTTCAGTTTGGGATACGCTTCATCTGTTGGCTGTTGTCGACTAGTCATCGGGATATCTAAGATCAGATCTGTTTGCCCTTAAGAAATGCAGCCTGAGGGGGACCAATGATTTTATGCATGACAGGTCTTAGTCTTTCAGCCATTACTTTTGCAAGTATTTTATAAATACAACCCACCATTCCAGTGGGCCTAAAATCTTGGAGGCCTGTAGACATTTAGGGATTAAGGCTATGAAGGTGGAGGTAATACCTTTTGGTAAAACTTTGCATGGGAATGGAACTGAGTGAAGAACTCCAACAAGTCATGTTTTATGAAGGGCCAAGCTCTCTTGATGAATGAGAAGTTGAAGCCATCTGGGCCTGGGGCCTTCAAGCTATGGCAATCTTTGACGGTAGCCAAATCTCCTCCTCTTCAAACTGTGCTTCCATAGTTATAGCCTCCATATGCTGCAAAGTGCTGGGGAAATGGCCATTCAAGGTAGGTCTGCTGTGGATTGGTTCTTTGAAGGCTTGAAGGATGAATTGGGTTGCAGCTAGTTTCATCTGGCAGGGGTCTTCAATGATGTTTTCCCCAACCGTCACAAAACCAATTAGGTTCCTCTTGAATCTATTGTTGGCCATTGCTTGGAAGAATTTTGTATTCTTGTCAAGCCCTTGTCACCAATGTTTCCATCAACCTAGAGGTGTCCCATAATTCTGTTCTTGTGGATTGTTTGTCCCAAGTGGTCTGCCCTCACTTAGTAAGTCCAGGCTGTGAATAAGGTCCCTTTTGGTTGCCTGCAGTTTCTTCACCAGTCTAGTGCCAGCCCATCCACTAGCCTGTTCTACTTCCCATGCATCTTGTGCTACCTTCATGCAAGCAGGTTGAGGGAGCCAAATTTCAAGGAATCTAAAGGGCTTTTGCCCCCCAGTCTCTTGAGTCATTAACCAATAGGATAGGGCTATGACCTGAAACTGGACTCGGGAGACCCCATACCACCAAAGAGAACCGGGAAATCCATTCCACTGACACCAAAAATCTGTCAATTCTGCTTTGAGTAGGAATGGCTTGGAAGTCGGACCAAGTAAAACGTCTGCCTTGCACGGGTAATCTATTAGTTCCATGGAGTTGACGATGGGCCTGATTGTCTATCACCTTGAGATTCCTGTTGTAACTGTAGGCGGCTAAGTCTTTCTTCCACACTGTCAATGACATCTTGAATGATTTCCCTCTTCCTTCTTCCCGACCTCACTTGGGTTGAGAACCACCATTACTTGTATTCCTCCCATTTCAGTTAAGTGCTGCTCGTCGGGGTCTCTGGGCTTTGCAATGTTTTCCCCAAGTTGGATTGGATAATCCAACCCTTTGTTAGTGCTGTGTTCTTCTATGGCTTCTTGAATTTGGGATTGTTGTTGTTTATTGGGGCCCATAGTCTCCCTAACACATGAATCCAGTAGGCCCAAACAATCCTGCGCAGGCTCCATACTTGTCTTACTTCGAAGGTACTTTTTGTCGTACTTCTCTCTCCTACCAAGGTTGCAAGTTCCTCACGCACAATCTCAGCAGCAATTACAGCTTCGGCTCATATTTTTCTGTTGTTGAAAAATAAAAAAAAACACACAACCTCAAAATGTTCAACAAACGAAGCATGTTTGGTTTGAGAAAGGCAGATCAAAAGCGGTGCTGAGGAGATGGCTCATAGAAAAAACATGAGAACGCCAAATGTAAATGCAAATCGTGTTTCTACGTGCATCGCGTGTTCTATAGATGCTTGTATATCTATCTATAAAATTATGCAGAAAACATCCTTTTGATGTGAATTGACTATTTTTTTGAAGTCGGCTCACTATTTTACTTTCACAATAAATCTACTAAAAACCGTACATGACATTTGCCGATGTTTTGGTCGCCAAACATATGACATTTGCCGACCAAATTTTATTTTAGTCGGCTATGATATTTGGTGACTAAATATTTGTTGGTTGCCAAAAGAGACACACTATATTTTTTAATCGCCAAAACCATGACATTTCCCTACCAAATATGTTTTGGTCGCCAAAAGAGGTACATTCCCAGCCAAAAATAATTGTTGTCGCCAAAAGCATGACATTTCCTGACCAAATATATTTATTCGCCAAAAGTTATATATTCCCAGCCAAATTTAATTTAATTTAGCGATTAAACACATAAATTTACTTTAATTTTAATCGCCAAAACTGATATATTCCTCGGCAAATACACTAGAGACTAAATTTAATTTAGTCGGTAATTATGTCGTCAAAAGTGTATTTTGTTGTAGTGATATAAATAGACAATAAAATTTTTAGCCATTTCTTCCTTATTGGGCCGGCCCTAAGCAGGATTCAAAGACGTTCAATTTTTCCAAATTTTTATTATTGTTTTTGAACTTCTTTTATTGATTACATACACAAGTCCTGAAGGTGCTCAAGAGACCGAAAATTTATTTTCCTACTATATCCAACCAAAAAAGACACAAGCACCATATAATGATTTAAAAAAATTCTTATCAAAATAAATAATTAACCCCAAAAAAATCACACGAATCTTACACCCAAAAAAATACCACCTCATCAGGTGGTCCACTCGAAGAAAACATAAAAAAAAATTGATTTTGACACTTTACCTGCAGAATTCACAAAAATAGTCCAGAAATTTTGGATTATAAAAAAAAAGGAAAGAAGAATTAAATAGAACAATACTACGGTCCCATAAATTATATCAAAAAAGTTTTTCCGAATCCAAAATCAATGATCATGATTCATTTCAGAAATACAAGTAAATTATGACCATTAATTTTGAATCCAGAAAAACTTTCTTGGTCAAATTTCTCGGACAGTAAACTTTTCAATTAAGTAACAAATCATTTATGAGCTTTGATATTCTAGATATTTTGGATTATAAAAAAAGGGAAGAATTTAATAGAACAATGTTGCGGTCCTAGAAATTGGACAAAATTTTTTTTTTTTTGGATTCAAAATTAATGTAGTTTAGATTGATTATTTTTTTAATAGAAATGTGCCTAGAGCTATTTTTGTGCATGTATATAGACCCCACAGGATACTTGTGAGAATTATAGATATCTAAATCACGAACATTTAAATCATTTTTCATATTCTAATTCATCGCCCAAAAAGATAAAGAAAAATCTTCTCATCTATCATCATCCTATTCATATTCGAACGAAGTTTGCATATTCCCTCTCCTCGATTACACTTATATCGAGACTGAAATTAAATTCCTCCACAACTACAAATATTAAAGAATTGAGGGGTATTTTGGTTGTCTGGTGTGCATCTTCGACTGCCCGAATCCCTTCCTTGCATGTTGAGGATTGAGTTGGACAGTTTTAAACCATTTTCTTTTCAGTTTGTTAATTACGTTGCTATTATACTGTCATAGTTTTTGGTCAAAATACTTCGCTTTTCATATTTTTCTCGGTGAGATTTAATTTTTGGTGAAATTTTTAAAACATACTACTTTGTTTATTCGGACTGTGTTATTTATTGAACTGTTGTCTTATTATTTTTTTTGTCCTTATTTCAATTTTTTTTTATAATTTTTTGTTGATAGTTGGTTAGTCTCGACAAGATATTTTAGAAAAGTACAAACTAATGTCCAAAACTTAAAAAGAAAAAATCAGAAAAGATAAAAAATAAGTTAAAAATAGGATTTGTTTTTACTTATTTTTTTTCTTAATTGAACTTTTTTTAGCTTTTAAACATAATTTTATATTTTTTAGATTCATTTCGTTGAGACGAACCAACAATAAAAAAAATTGATTAAAAAATATCAAATATAATTTTTTTAAATAAAAAGTAATTAATTTAAATAATTTACAAAGTGTATGCACGTCAGGAGATGTTGCCGGCTTTTACCGAAAGAACAATGCCAAAGATAAGTGTGGAGCCCATACATAATGTATGCATGTATACATTTAGATGCCGTTAAAAGTGTTTTCAAATAAATGGAACTGTAGAAAAAAGTAGAAGATTTGAGGGGTTATTTTGATATTAAAGCAATAAATTATTCTTCTACCCCAATATTTCAAAAGAAATGCTACACGCACAACACACTTGCACAACATCTTCAAAACGACGTCGTTTTACTTTAAAAAAAAACAAATTCAAATTCTAGGACAGCTTCTTTCCTATATCTACCGATACCAGTCGACACTGTGCACCACCACCTCCGCCGCCACAACGAATGTCCATCTCTCTTTGTCTCTCACGCCCGCCCCCCAAACCCCCCATGTCTGCTTAACCTGATTTTTGTCTAATAACAATGAACATTCACACACACAACCATGGCAAACTATGGACAACAGATTTTGTCCATTCTTCACAATCTTACCCATATGTTCATGCTCGTGATTACAACCTTCCAAGACAGCTAGCTATTCAAGGAAATTTTGAGGAAATGAGCAAACAATATTGGAGGTGAATTAACTATTAAGCTTCCAAAGCAGCTAGTTGTAACTTTGCAATTTCAATTTTAATTAAGCTTCTGTAACATATCTCATTTCAATTTCTCTGGTTTAACTTTGCCCAAATCACACTCCCACAATTTATGTGATCCACTATTTTTTCTGCTAGGCTAGCTAGTTTTCAATATGAATTATCAGATTACCTAGTTCATCAATATTATTGCAGAGAGAGAGAGAGAGAGAGAGAGAGCTTCATCGCGGTGGTGGTGGTCCACAACACTTCACTAACCTTAGATCCCTCTCTCTCCATAGGTATCAGTAGATTTGGGGAAGAAGGTGTTGAGGGCAAGAGCACATATACACTCACAATATGAAGAACAATATAGTAAAAGATTTAGAATTATTTTTTATTCACTCATGATAGAAAGACTAGATTACATGTTAATTTATACTAAACATAAAATGTAACTCTATTCCTAATTAACCACCATAATGCTCATAATCCTTCACTAACTCCATTATTTTTATAACCACAAAAATAAACACACAATTACTTTGTATAACTCCCACTACTATGACTCTTGAAAAACTAATTAAAATATAACTCCCAAATAAATAAAAATAAAGTTTAATTATTTCCAACACCCCCTCTTAAACTGATTTTTTTATTACTCTAACCATCCTCCTTAATTGCCCTAGATTTTAAGTTTTTTATTTATTTTTTTAAACATAAAATAACATTATTTTGGAGGTATTGTGCAATCTGTTGTGCAAGTATATTGTGCATATAACATTCTTGATATTTCAACTACTCTTATTATTTCTTATAAAAATGAATTTAGTTGATATCATTTAATTAACATTATTACGTGCCTTACGGACACACGTTACATTAATAAAATGGCGAAAACTTGAACCCAATAATGAGGAGTTGCTACAAGTGTCCCCCACGTACACCAACCAATTGGCATTAATAGACCAGCACATTGACATATATATGTATCTCTCTCTCTCTCTCTCTCTCTCTCTCTCTTATATATATATATATATATTCCTTCTAATAAGGGATCTCTTATTTTGTTATGGTTCGGATCTCTTATTTTTTGACCAAATTTTGATGATTCAAACCGTTCAATGTGTTTAAAAAGATGTTTTTAAGAGTACTCGCAAGAAATCAGTTCAAAACAATAGCGAGAATGGCTTAATCTAAACAATTTTTAATAAATGCTGACAGAAACAGTTTTATGAAAAATTGAATGAATCAAGTTTTTTCGGATATTATTTTGAGCTGATTTTTTGCGAGTACTCTTAAAAACATGTTTTAAATACATTGAACGGGTCGGATCATCATAATTTGATCAAGAAATAGGAGGTTCGCACCATAGCAAAATAAGGGATCCCTTATTAGAAGCTCTCTCTCTCTCTCTTCTCTCTCTCTCTCTCTCTCTATATATATATATATTTATATATTTAATAAAATAAAGATGTATGTCGAGCAAATTAAATGTGTTCATGGTAAAATTACAAAACTTTTAATAAGTGTATCATACTTTCAAAAAATCTAGCTACCACAATTTATTAAATTTATCATATGCAAAAAATATATCATCACTAAGTTTATCATGCTTTAAACAAATTGACTATAATTTGTTAAATTCATCGTATATAAAAAAAATATACCATGTTTGCATATAAAAATCAGGGTAAATTCACATGACTTTTATTAAATTTATTTGCCTTAACAAATCTATCACATTTATTAAATTTATTATATGCACAAAATATATCACGTTTTATATAAAAATCATGGTAAATTTACATGACTTTTATTTAACAAATATTATAGCTTTTTCAAATTTATCATATATTATCTAAATTTACCATCATCGTGCTTTTTTTCATCAACACTATTTTTTAGGTACTAATCATTCAAGTGTTCAATCATTCATCGTCCTAATTGACAAAAAAAAAAAAAAAAGAACAAGTGTATAAAAAAATTAAAATACTCACCAAGTAACAAGAACCATCTTTGAAATAAACTTTCTAACACTAAAATATAAGTTTCCGCCTACTATTTGACATGCCAAAAAGTACCGAACAACTTACCAAATGGACGAAATCTTCTTATTTGAATTGTGTCGGTCTTTTGGTGAAAAAATGACGACATATTTTTTATGGGATAATAACTTACACCGTAGATAAAGATATGATCCAAATTTAATTAAGCCAATAAAGTACTTTACTATAAGCTGAGGTGAGACTCAGACAAAGTCGTTGGTCCAAAAATTTTTCTAATTTAAATACAATGAGATCCAAATGACGATTATAGTACTCATGAAATTGGGTTAGATGGATCTTAAATCCGTCAGGAAATTGAAATGAAATGAGGACCAGGAGGATCTTTTCTATTCTCAGTTAGTACTTAGTGGTGTCATTTATTGGAATGAGCCCCACTCCATATCGCCTCTCCCTCTCCCTCCCTTTCTCGATCTATAGAATTTTATTTGTGGGCCTCGTATTCGGGGATAGAGTTTTTATATAGGGAAAAAACAAATTTATGCTGTATTTTGGTTTTGAATTTATATTCGTTTCTGCGTAGTAAAATTTCTGACTCCGTCTCTGCTCATATTTAAGTTTGGGGAGAGAGGTGTATGCCGTGTTTCACCGCACAACACACAAGCTGTGCTTAAAAACGACACTGTTTTGTGCTTAAAAAAAAAAATATTGCGTGTTTTGTGCACACACCCTCTTAATAAAATTTTATTTTAAAATTGAGTTCGATGTGAATTTCGAACTATTTTTTAAAGTCAACGGTGAATTTTTAGGATTTTTTTAAAAATAAAATTCAGATAACATGACCGAAAATGGTTCAAATAAATGGTATCTGTCACTTTTTTTAATGCGGCAGTGACAAAATGAACATTTTATTTTGCTTTTCTTTTTACTTTTTCCACCGCAGCATTAAAAATAGTGACCGGTACTGCTCATTTGAACTCCTTTTGGTCGTGTTATCTGAATTTTATTTTTAATTTTTTAAAAAAAATTCACGATTGACCTAAAAAAATATTTCAAGATTAATTGCAAACTCAAAAATTTAAAATAAAATTTCGTTAAGAGAGTGTGTGCACAAAGCACATAAAAGAAAGTTTTGTTTTAACACAAAACTGTGTTGTTTTTAAGCACAATTTATATGATGTGCTAAGAGGCAGAACACACACCCCTCTCCCTCTAGTTTTTTACAATGCTCAGAATCGTTCTTTTACGAAGGAGAATATTTTTGTAAAATATTTGTTTAATCGGACATTAATAATTAAGTGAACAAAATATACTTTGTTTTTATCAAATAGAATTTCAAATCTAAGTTGTTTTATATGGTTGTTCTCCTTTACAAGACCGGTAAGAAAAATAACAAATCTCGAAAGTTGTTGTTTAGATGGATAGGGAGAGATGAAGAATGAAGAGAATCTCATTTTGGATTTCTCCTACGAATGATCTACCAGGTATTCCTTCTGCAGGAGAGTGAGACTATTTTAAAATTTTAAGCGCCAACTAACGGCCATACCCTTTACCACGAACTGTGCAGTCTTCAATTGCCTTCAGTAGTACAACGAACCCAATTCCCTCCAATCAAAACGCCCCAACTCCATGTGTCGTGACAATACGAGCCAAAGATTTATTAGAAAATGGTCTCGTGTGTAGGGAATCCACAAAACTCCCCAACTACCATTCTTCCCTCCACCTCAACTCTGAACTTTAAAATCACGAGTCAAGAAATCCACAGAAACTGTGATACTGGAACCATCTTAAATCCACTTTGCTGATTATCACAACTTCATTCCTTTTTTTTCCGTACCCATCTATCCATACCCTACCGTGAATGCCAAATTCAGAGGAAATAACAACAACAACTAGCAAAAAATGGGTATCTCTGATTCGATTCCGGTCCGCTTCTCACTACCCACCTCCTCTTCAATTCTCGATACCAGCACCGTCATTGCTATTACTGTGTTTGTTACCCTCCTCTGTGCTTGCATCGTGATTGGTCACCTTATCGAGGAGAATCGGTGGGCCAATGAATCAATCACTGCCCTTCTTCTGGTTGGTTTTGTTACTATTATGTCGTCAATGATTTGGGTTTTGGTTTTAGTACATGGGTTTCGACCATTTTGGTGTTTTTGATTTTCAATGGGAATTTCGGGTTAGGGTTTGGTGGCAGGGTTAGTGGTGTTATTGATCAGTAAAGGCCACAGCTCGCAAATACTTACTTTCAGTGAAGAACTGTTCTTCATCTATTTGCTGCCCCCAATCATTTTCAATGCTGGGTAAGATTTCTCTCTCTCTGTCTCTGTCTCTGTGTGTGTGTGTGTGTGTGTGTAGAAATTACTGTGAGAGTATCTCCACTTCTTAAATCTCTAATAAAACTCAGATTTGTTTCAAAACTCCCTCCCCTCCTTGACTCTAATATTATCAAACTGAGGTGGGTAAATTTTTTAATTAAATCTTTGAAGATCAAAATCCTTGGTTTTCAAAGGCCATTTTCCTTTTTCAAAATTTATGCCATTAGTCAAGCTTTTCTGCTTAGATTTCGGTTTGCTGATTTGAGTCCTTCATATCAACCGAAGCTTTTATCGAAGTTTTTACTTAAATTAAGATAAAAGGTTGAGTCATTGACTGATGGGTGATTTGGTTCTGCAAGAAAGTTCGCTTAAATCTCTAGGTGTTTTGGTTCGGATTTGTTTTTATTTGTTGAGATGGTACCTTTTTTTCACTCTAGTTAAATACATACCCTCTCTTTTTTAACCTTGATGTCAATTTATTGAATGAAATTTTTGTTTTAGTTTCCAGGTCAAGAAAAAGCAATTCTTCAAGAACTTCTCAATAATATTGATGTTTGGAATATGTGGCACAATAATTTCATTCTGTCTCATATCACTTGGTAAGATGTGTAACACATGTGCCTTTATGTGCTTGTGTTTCTTTCTGATTTCACGGTACAGGTTCTTCTATTGCCTATAAATCTTTTCATTTCAATCATTTCTTAAGCATCAATAAATTGATTAACTAATGAGTATAAAATATTTGTTGGTTAACCCCTATCACCAATTGGAATTGGGGGGTGCTGTAGCGCGGGGAGGCGCTACAGTAGTGTAGTGAAGCCATCTGGCCGTCCATCTCGGCATGGATGGCCAGATAGCCACACTACAGCCCTGTTGTGTCCCGCACTACAGGGACCCCGGATCCCGCCCATTGCATCACTATCATTACGAGTCGCTATTAATTGAATTGCTATTTCCACTTCATGTTCTTATACAGTACCAAATCAGGAGTCTAACTCTAACATCACTCTGATTTTGAAACATTTTAGGAGTCGGTTTGCTATTCAAAAGGATTGGTGTGACATCCCTGGAGATTAAAGATTACTTAGGTGACCTTACTTACACTTATTGTGTTTTTGTACCAGTCCCTTTTCATTTATTGATTGCTTGAGCTTCATTGACCTGCAGCCATTGGTGCCATACTATCAGCCACAGATTCAGTTTGCACATTGCAGGTACATCCCAAAATTTAATCCATAAGATGGTGAGTGGAGTCATACTCAATGATTCAAACACACCATTAATTTGCAATTCTTTTGCTCATGTCAAAGGTCCTCAATCAAGATGATACACCCTTCCTTTACAGTGCTGTCTTTGGGGAGGGAGTAGTGAATGATGCTACGTCGATTGTACTTTTCAATTCAGTCCAGTCTCTTAACTTCAGCAACATCGACGCTTTGACAGCCTTAAAATTGTTGGGAACCTTCCTTTACCTGTTATTCACCAGTACTGCACTTGGAATAGCAGTAAGTTATCATCTGTTTTCAAACTGTGTTGGGTACTGGAGCAATTGATCAGTGAAAGAACTGTTAAAAATATGCCGATTATTTTGATATACTGTTATTACCTGTTCAAGCCAGATAAAATATCAGGTTTAATGTTTCCATTTTATCCTTTTGATGTTCCAAGAGTTCTATGATGCAAACCAATCTCCTATGTTTGCTCAAGGGAACACAATTCACTCAAACTATTGTTCAAAGATTACGTATCAACAAATGCAGAATAGTGTCTAACGGATAATCGTCGGCCTCTAACTAGCTTTCCATGGAATTTCAGGTGGGGCTTTTAAGTGCATTTGGTATAAAGACACTTTACTTTGGAAGGTAAAAATGAACTGCTTTAGCTTTTTCTTTTCGTCTGCAACTCTATATTGGCTTCCTTGTACTATTTTTTTTTTAATTCTTATACTCCCAGGATTTGCTTCTGAATTATGTTAGATGGTTCCCAAGTATCAGCAGTAAAGCTACCTGATTTCTGTCTAATGTTTCCAATGCATTTGGATTGCCCCAATTAAAGCCTCTTACATTGATATGAAGTTAAGAACATTAACCATGACTTTCCACATAAGTGATGATTAAAGTGCTCCTCATGAAAAGAAGAGAATAATTTGATTTCACTTTTGTTGTGGTTTTATGGGGCCATGGTCAGAGATGCATCGAGTCACGTAAGGATCTTCCATCTTTTCCTTGGTTATATTCTTGAACCAAGCAAAATGGTTGACAGGCCTAGTAGAAGCTTAAACTCATGAGTTAGACGACAGTTAAATATGCACAAGTTGGCAGCACAGATAAAAATAAGGGATGACATAGAGATGGAGGACTGTGTCAGGCTTGATTGCTCTCAAAGGGGTTAAAAAGAATAATGAACTGGATCTTGAAGCTTGTATATTATTATCTTTACATACGTAGGCAAGAAAAAAAATGGATGTCAATATATAAATAGTTTTTTTTTTTTGGAAATGTATAGTAGTATGTGGGCTTGCTTAGATAGTGAAAATAGAAGCGAAATGACTCAATCCCTAAAGGCATATGTCACTGGTGTTTCTGTATTGAAATTTCATTGTCATCATTCTAAGCTATTTTTTTTCAAGGATTGTTGGTTTTTTTATATTGACATTACTGTTCTACCTTAACAGACATTCCACAGATCGTGAAGTTGCAATCATGATGCTTTTGGCCTATTTGTCATACATGGTGGCTGAGGTACCGTGGCATTTCATTTCAGAATCTCTTCCTTCTATAAAATCAATCCAACAAGAAATAATAAGTTCGATCATACTTTTTTGCCTTCAATACAAAAATAGGCTATCGCACATTTTTTCCTTATTTTTCTACAACTTAGACCCTATGAGCATCATTAAATCACCTGTTTCTGTTTTTCAAGTGCATTCTTAGCTCCCTACATGGAACGAATTAGTGATGCAAAGACAGGCCTTCTATATTGTTATGGTATAATGTCAAACTTAATGCTGCAAAGATGCAGTCATGTACTTGTTTTTTTGCCTGTCTGTTCCCGTGGTTTACAATACTCAGGCAAATAAAGCAGCTATCGAAGCTATGCTGCTCAATCGAGTAGGTGATTTAGATTAGCCCTTCAGATTTTGGGTTGTTTTAATCTCTTTTAAACTGTAGAATTGTCAACCATTGTTGCTTGTGCTAGTGTCTATAAAAGTTCTTGTTTTTTTTTTTTTGGCAATAGGAGACTGAATGCCGCAGGTCTTATTTGTGCTGGTTGGGAAAGTTGTAGAAATAGAATTCATGACTGGCAAAGATCCTAGACCAGAGTTCTGCATTTGAATTATAGTTGAAAGCAACCATGATTCTCTTATTTTGTATGAATTTGCTGGAAAAAAAAGTTCAAAAGTTCTGAATGTATGTTCTATCAAGTAAATCTTATAAACCTCCATTTGAAGGAAGGAAAATTTTCATTTAGGTGTATGTGGAGGACCAAATCGGGACGAATATAGGTCGAGCTGAGGTGAGATTGGGCTGAGAGACAAACCGAGCCCAATGTCGGCATCTTCAGTAGGCCGGACCGAGCCTAGTCTAGGCCCATGACACATAGTGCCTCCTCCCTAGACCAAGGACGCACTTCATGGGTCTGGGTTGAGTCCGTGCCCAGTTTACCGAGCCGAGCTCACTTATAGCGGACTAGAGTCCACCTGGCAAGCTAGTGTACAAGATATAGCACGTGAACTAGAGTTCATTATGTCATTGGCTGATGATATAACATAATTCTGTTATGGGTCACTATCACCGGGGAGTGTGTTCCGCACATGCCAACCTAATCTTGGTGCCCAAGTGAAGAGGTGTATAAAAGGAACAATACTTGGAGAATTATGGTATGTACTACCTTTTAAACCCTAGCTTCGTAATTTCTTTTTCCATCTTTTCCAAGTACTGTCTTAGGCATCAGAGTGCTTCCCAGCTGTACTCCGAGCGGTAGGGCACTAAACTTTGGTTGTGGTTGTAGATCTAGGCACACTGAGTTCGGAGCAGATAGAATGGGGAGTGGAATCGTTACACAGACTAACGGGCTCTACAATTAGCGACCATAGTGGGAGTTTCTTTCGTTTTGATTTCCTCACCTTTACCGGAATCTGAAACCTCTCCTTTTAGTTGTAATCATGACTGTCATTGGCGAGAACGACAGACGTACCATTGCTGCTCGAGATAAGGAAGTGGTGTATCCGCAGCATGTTGCTAGTAGATCTCGCAATCTGTTGCCATCTCTAGACACCGAGATGGTGGAAGGGGTGAACTCCAAAAGGAGCGAAGCCCCGCGTTGGATCAGCATCCTCGCAACGAGCGACGTGAGCTCTCAAGCATTCTAGCATGACGGCTAGGCGAGCTGTCTCTCTCCATCTACGCTTGTGACACGACCAGTAATAAAATGAACACACGCGAAAGCTAGTTGGAGAGAAACTAACATCAAGAACAGTGCAGGTGCGGCGGAAAACTTAGGCATAATGGAGGCCATGAAGAAGCTAGGGACCGACACAGAGAGCGCTTCCCAGGTCCGAGAGGCAGATGGTAGCATTTCTGAAGAAAAATATTGAAGTGTTTGCTTGGATGCCTTACAAGATGCCCGACGTGGATCTAAATTTCATCTCTCATCACCTTAATGTGGATCCTGCCCAACATCTCGTCATCTAGAAGGTCACGTGTTTGGCCCTTGAGCATACCAATGCAGTAATCGAAGAAGTGGACAAGTTGCTGGAGACAAAGGCCATAGAGGAATTTCAGTACCCAACTTGGCTGGCGAACATGGTTGTTGTCAAGAAAAAGAATGTCAAGTGGAGAGTTTGCGTTGATTATATGAACCTCAATGATGCTTGCTCCAGGGATTGTTTCCCTTTGTTGTGCATAGACCAGCTAGTCGATGCAACGACCAGCCATGCGCGACTAAGCTTTATTGACGCCTATAGAGGATATTATCAAATTGCGATGCATGAGCCGGACAAGATCAACACGGCATTCATCAGTTCGAGAGGCTTATTCTGCTATCGTGTCATGCCTTTCGGCTTGAAGAATGCTGGAGCTACTTATCGACAGATGGTGACAAAGATGTTCGGGGCTCAGCTCGGGACACAATGGAAGCTTACGTAGACGATATTGTTGTTAAGAGCAAGGAAGAGTCTCATCTTGCTGATTTGTAGACAATATTTGATATTCTCAAGACTTATCGGCTTAGACTCAATGCCGAAAGTGTTCCTTCGGAGTTAGTTTGGGTAAGTTTCTTGGTTATCTAGTAACACGTGGCATTGAGGCCGACCCAACTCAGTTGTCGGCTATACAAAAACTTTCTCCCCTTAACATATTGAAAGAAGTTGAAAAGCTAACCGGCATGGCGTCCTCGCTGAATCATTTTATCAGCCGATAGTCAAACAAATGCCGACCATTCTTTGAAATTTTTGAAAAGAGTAGCCGACAAAGCTTCCAGTAGAAATTCTGAATGCAGTCGAGCCCTCGACGGCTCAAAACATATCTCAGTCCAGCACCCTTACTGACCATGCCAAATGACCGAGAGGACCTTTACCTCTACTTGACCGTATCCCAACATGTTGTTAGCTTAGTTCTCGTGCGTCAGGAGGGCAAAGACTATTTACCGACTTATTACACAAGCAAGACAATAATGAGCGCCAAGACAAGATATCTCCCTTCTGAGAAGCTAGCTTTGGCTCTCCTCTCGTCATCTCGCAAGCTGGCACCCTATTTTCAAGCCCACCCCATCGTTGTCCTGACCAAGTTCCCATTGAAGTCCCTTCTACACAAGGCAGACCTATCCAACCGCATTTCTAGATGGGACGTTGATCTGGCCAATTTCGACATCAGTTTTCAACCCCGAATGGCAATCAAAACTCAAGTCCTTGTAGATTTTTTTGCTGAATTCTCTCCCCAAGCCGACACCACTCCGTCGATTTGGGACCCATCCTATCGAGCAAGAAGAACCTATTCTTGCTTGGCAACTCTTTCATGGTGACATATGGAAGTTATATGTGGACGGCGCCTCCAACAGTCACAGCGCCGGAGCAGGAGCAGTCATCCTTTTCCCAAGCAGGGTCTTGCACGAGCATTGCCTCAAACTCAACTTTTAAGCCTCCAACAATGAGGCAGAGTATGAGGCTTTGTTCGCCGACTCTATATTGCCGAGGGACTGGAGGCCAAGGAGATCATGGTTCATAGCGACTCTCAACTCGTTGTTAATTAGCTGTCCGACGAGCATGAAGCTTGGGATTCCATAATGGCCAGGTATGTTTGTGCGGCCAAAGAGCTGATTTAGAAGTTCAAGGGTTTTTGGTTACAATAGGTCGATCAGGAGCATAATGCACACGTAGACGCCCTAGTTGGTCTCGCCTCGGCATCAGATAGCGGGGGTCGAAGCCGAGCCACTAGTTGTTATTGAGGATCATAACGTCAAATGCTTTGCATGGTGCAACTTCGTTTCTCGATTTGGCATCCCTTATGCCGTCATTTCTGATAATGGTACCCAATTTGTTGGCGAACTCTTCACAATTTTTTGTGTCAAGCATAAAATCAAGTTCAACAACTCCACACCCTTCTACCTCAAAACAATGGTCAGGCCGAGGCATCCAACAAGACAATTATCAGCGGTATCAAGAAGAGGTTAATGGCTACCAAAAGGTAGAGGAGGAGAGGAGAGGAGCTTCGCCACATCTTATAGGCTTACCATACCACGCCTCGCATATCCACCGGGCAAACTCCCTTCTCATTGGCCATTGGCATGGAGGCTGACATTCCCCTAGAGGCCGGCCTTCCAACCATGCGCACTGAGAAATTTTATGAAGAAATAAACAATGAGGCACTTTGCCTAGACCTCGATCTGGACAAAGAAATGAGGAGTTCGGCTTGGATCAAGTTGGCCAATTACTAGCAAGAAATTTATCGAAGTTATAACAAGAAGGTCTAATCCAGCCCTTTTAAACCAGATGACTTCGTTCTGGGGAAAGATGTGGGCAACAAAAGGACAAACAAACTAGGGCCAAATTGGGAAGGACCTACAGGGTCACCAAAATTGGTGGTGTCAGCTCCTACAGATTAGATAAACTTGACGACACGCCTGTGCCTAGGCCTTGGAATGCTCAGAATTTGAGAAAGTATTATCACTCAAGTCTTTTATTCAGAATTTTTTACATCTTTCACTTCGTCACCCATTGATGGGCATTGTACGCAATTGCAAGATTTCATATCCATATAATCAAAGTTTCAGTTATTCTATTCTTTTCTAAAAGTCCTCTGCCAGCGCTTGGCTCGGCAGTATTGCCGACTACCTCAAGCTCTGTCTGGACACTTAAATTCTTTTGATGGTATTGTTGAGCACACCAATCTTTGCTGAATTGTGCTTGTGAATCGATTCGGTGGTTTTGCCGAATCCTAAAGCATTCTAGGCAAAGCTTTGAAGGCATTGCCCAAAAGTGCTTTCAGCCTTTACGAACTCACACAAGTCCAATTTGGTAGCATCCTAGTGGTATTGCCAAGTTTGGAGTTGTTAGATTTCGCCATTTCTACGTCCAAAATTTTCATTCACAACCTCACTTTGGCCCAACAGAGATCGGAGCTCTATCCGGCCCAAAGCAGGGGAGAAGGATCATGGAAAGATTATGGCATATGAAAACATTGAGTTTGAATGATGTCATATGCAAAGCTAAAAATGTTTTTCATGGTATTCACAATCTTAGAAGTGCAAGTCAAGTGTACAACTGCAAGTTGTGAAGTGAAGTGCGAGAAGAGTGGAAAAAAATATGACATCTTTAGGCTCAGCAAGCATGAAAAGAGTTTGCTCTCGGCCTATGTTGGCACAACCACTAGATGGGTCAGAGTTCAGGCACCGTCCACAAAGACAGATTTAATAAAACTAAGTATTACAAAAAGCGAGCTCAGCGAGCCGATGGCAAGTCATTCAACAACTATGGCTTCTTTCCCCTTGTCTTTCTCTCCCTTTACACTGCCGCCAACTGCTGAATTGCTTGGCCCCCAAGACGATGGCCTTCTTCTGGGCTAGCTCCAGTCGGTGCAGCTTTTCCTTCGGCCGAAGTAGGCTTCGTTGGTTGCACTCTGGATTTACACCTTGAAGGGTTGGTTGTCTGCGACACTTGGGCAAATTGTCATACAAAGGAGATCCAATTGCCACTTTTGCAGCCTCTAAGCCATCCAGCCAGCCTTCCTAGTAGATTTCATCTATCAACCCGTTCATTTGCTGCATATACGCCACCTCGACTTTGTCAAACCCTTCGTCATAGGCAAATGCCTTGACGACCTCCTTTGCTCTCTCTTCCCTCCTTATGTGGAGTTTCAGCTCTTTTATATTTGTCTTACCATCTCTCACCTTCCTCTCCTGATTGGCTGAAAGCTTGTCACGACGGGCTAACTCCCTCTCTAATTGCTTCACCCTCAGCTCATGTTCCTTCGCCTTCTCAACGGAGTAATTCATGATTTTTGCTATTTCCTGCATGTGGTTGTTCACCCCTATGAAGTGTTGCAGGGCCTGAAACACATAAGGCCGAGACGAGTTTTAATACAATGCTGAGATGAAAGATAAGCAGAATAACAAACGAAGAGATACCTCGATTTGCTTGTGGAGTCCCCTTTCGAAATTTTCCACCATGTCTGTTGGTTGGACTTTCATGTCGGCAGGCAGCATACTTGGCCATTCCAAAAGCTGCATTCTTGCTCGAGACATGGTCAGTCTGCCGAACCAGACCTCGACTACCAATGGACAACGGAGGAGACTAGATCGGGATTGGTCTGCCAGGTAGACGAAGAGGAGGATCGAAAGAAGCAATAGGACATCTTTCCCCTACTAGTGCTCCTGCAGGGGCAGGCAACCGACACTGAGTGTTGGGAACCTTGGGAACTCGCTTCGGCACTTTCAGATTGGGATTGCACTTTTGTTCTTTTCAAGTAGGTGGTATAATTGGAAGAGCCGAGCACAAGTAGGGCGTCTCAGAGTGAAATCTCGTAAATCTTACTTAAATAGTCAAGATTTGCCTCTCTTGAAGCTCGGAACAACATGGTCACCTAGAATAGGAAGGGGAAACAATGACCTTGATACATCATGACCTCGTCGGCTCCGAATTCAAAGTTTTCCTTTACTGAGAAGAAATCATTGGCAAACTTGTCTGAGTAAGGAAGAAGGTCTAGGATATGAGCTCGGCCAGGCAGACATTGAAAATAGTATTGGCTAGACTTTTTGTTATGCTTAATAGTGTATGCTCCAAAAATGTCCTCAGCAAGATAAACCAGTCATACGGTTCAAGATGAATAGAGATAGTGTAAAGACAAAGGATGAGACTAAACCAACCTGTGAATTGCGGGGACTGAGATCCCAGTAGAACCCGCCAAGGTTAAGAATAGAGTGTCGCATAGTCGAAGTACTCCAAGAATCTCGAACCCAAGGTTAGGAAGGCTATGGAGGCACTGTAAACTCTGGAGATGATTTGGGAATTTTGGGAACCTGAGAGATGTAAGAGGAGAAGGAACGAAAAGGCAAAAGATTGATGTGACAAGTTGAAACCCCTATTCATAGGGGTATGTTGGAGGGAATCTCAAAAGACGTCATTTTGAAATGCTAGCGCGGGAATCGAAGCAGCATGACATCTTAACTTCTCGTTGACTGATGTGTGGCATCACATTTAATGCAGAGGAGACAGTTCGCATGCTTCCGTAGGCCGACGCATGCGGCATGTCCTTTCGTTTGACACCAATTGGGTGGATGATTGACGCGTATTCCCGTGGCTCATAGGAGAGTCAAACTTGCCTGTACAGATGGCACCATCATCTGCCAACTTTTTCAACTCGGCGTCTTGGTTGCCGATTCAGTAGTGGTAATCAACCGCTTCCCTGCGGAGCCGACGAGGAGTTGAGGGGCTATTGTGGAGGACACATTCGGGATGAAACTTTGGGCCAAACCAAGGTAAGATTGGGCTGGGAGACAAACCGAGCCCAATGTCGGCATCTTCTGTATCTTCAGTAAGCAGGACTGAGCCTAGACCATGCCCATGACAAATAGTGTTTCATGCTCAGCTCAAGGGTACACATCATGGGACCAAGTCGAGTCCGTGCCCAATTTACGGAGCTGGGCTCAATTACAACGAACTAGAGTCCACCTGGCGAGCTAGCGTATAGGCTGTAGCACATGAGCTAGAGTTTATTATGTCATTGGTTAATGTCATGACATAATTCTGTTACGGGTCATTGTCACCAGGGAGTGTGCTCCGCACCTATCAATCTAAGTTTGGTGCTCAAGCCAAGAGGTGTATAAAAGGAACAGTACTTGGAGAAATATGGTACACACAACCTTCCAAACTCTTGCTCAGTACTTTCTTTCTCCATCTTTTCCAAGTACTGTTTTAACCATCAGAGTGCTTCCTGGCTAAACTCCAAGCGGTGGGGCACTAACCTTTGGTTGTGATTGCAGATCTAGGTACATTGAGTTTGGAAATAGACGGAATCCTGAGTGGAATCGTTACACGGACTAAAGGGCTCCACGGTGTCCTTTATTTTCTAGAAAGACAAAACTATAGTTTCACTTGCTATGACAAAAAAAACAATGGAACTTCCAATAAATTAACGTCATCACAAAAAAAGACAAACTGTGCTACCCCTTGCAATAAATGTGTTGATTTTCATGGTCTATTAATTCCTTCTGCGCTGGTGACCAAAAATAATTTGGGGATAAGGAGCGTGTACAGATTTCTTGAGAATGATGTAGTTGAACACATTCTGCGCATGTCATGTGTCTTGAAAATAATGATAGATTTCTTCCATCTTGCAGCTGCTATCTCTTAGCGGGATTTTGACAGTTTTCTTTTGCGGCATTGTCATGTCTCACTACACATGGCACAATGTTACTGAAAGCTCAAGGGTAACAACCAAGTAAGGATATTTTTCATTGTTAGGCGTTTACGTTTTTTAAAATCTGATACATTTCTCAGGGCTCCCTCAAAGGGGTCAGATGCCCAGGACAATATCTTTTGGTAAATACTTGCTCGTAAAGGACACAAATCAATAAGATAACCTCATTCAACTGCAAGTGGAATATCAGATTTCACATATTGGAAAACAAAAGCATAATCATAGGACTGGCTAGACCTTTCTTAATGAGAATCTTGACTGGAGCTGAAGTAGCTCTTGAAAATACTCAATGTCAAGCTTCACATGGATACCTTCTCTTGTTTGGCACCTCATTCTCTTGTGCAATTTATTCCATGTTTTAGTTAGGCTCGTGTCTGTTTCCTTTTGTTTGTTGTCTATTTGAGTTTTCTCTGGTCCTATAGAGAAAGAGATACTTTATCCTTGTCAATAAATGAGAACAACAGACAAAAAAACGTTCCAGCATGATATGCAAATCGTGAGTTCTGATGCATAGGTCTAACTCAGCTTTTGTTTTGACACTATCAAGGCACGGATTCGCGACGATATCTTTCGTTTGTGAAACTTTCATATTCTTGTACGTGGGAATGGATGCATTAGACATAGACAAATGGGCAGCCAGCAAAGCAAGGTAAGTAATCTGATTTTATTTTCATCTAAATCCAGCAGTTAATTGGCAATGATGTTTTGTAGACATGAGAAAATGAATGTTTTGAAACTAGTTAAATGACTAAACCAAAAGCACAAACTGTTTTGGCAGCCAATTATGCAATCCTTCAGCAAAGCAAAATGACAATCCCTTCTGTATGAAACTTTGCCGAATTGTGTCCAATTCTTCTAACTTGGTTTGTATTCTTTCAGTCCCTTAACTTCAGTTGCCGTCAGCTCAACTCTCTTAGCACTGGTGTTGATTGGGAGGGCAGCATTTGTATACCCTCTTGCGAATATTTTTAATTGCTTCAAGAAAAAAGACAGTGACAAGATTATGTTGAAGCAACAGGTAATATTTTGGCATCTATGAAACTATTTCTTTCACTTCACTTCCCATTTTTTCTGATTATTTGGAAATGTCAGTTTACCATATGGTGGGCAGGCCTAATGAGAGGTGCAGTTACCATTGCTTTATCTTACAACCAGGTACAGTAATGTAACTTCTGACTCCTAGCTTTTCCTATTATTTTGTTTTACGCAAAGCTTTTGACTAAACGTTGATTTCCACAATCTAACTTTTACAGTTTTCTGGAGATTCTTCCCATGAGAAAGCATTAATGATCACGAGTACGATAATTGTTGTTCTGTTTAGCACAGTGGTAAGTAAGCTAAACAATACTTCTAATTCTTTTGCTAATCAAGGAAGTTCCAGCATAATTAACCATTATGTATATGTAACTATAGTGGTAGGCTTCTGTAGATTACAGTAATAGAATTTTCGACAGTTTTAGATATGAGTGCACTTAATTTTAAAGAAGCTCAAAACGTAAGTTTTTAAATAAATCACTCAAATTCTAGAAGCATTAATCCTCCCGTTATTGACATTTTTTCAAGGTAAAACTCTACTCCTCGCTTGATGTCATTACATTTGGAATTTTTTCAATCCTATGTAAACCTGTAAAGAAGCCACATAAGAAAGAAAAAAGGGATTAAATGGATCCCTAGATTCACCATTTTGTAATGAAAATATATCATGTCTTGGAATACGCGTTCCAAAATGTAAACCTATTACTGCCTCCTGTCGCTAAACCACCAACCGCTGCCGAACTTTGAGAGCTGCCATCTTGAAAAATCAAGCTATGTAGTTTTTCTAATTTTTATTATTGAGAAAACCTAACTTTATGATATCAATGTGCAACTTATTTGTCAAACAGGTGTTTGGTTCAGTAACAAAACCTCTGATTAAAGCAGTTCTGTTAAGGAATGCAAAGCCAACAGTTTCAGATGTAGGTGATTCTCCAAGCTTAGAAGACCTGAGACTTTTGTTCCTCGAAAATGGAGGTCAAGGTGATGATGATAGCAACCAAACAGCCCCCAAGAGAAGTAGTCTAAGGTTGTTAATGGCAAATCCCACTTCTACTGCTCACTTTTTTTGGAGGAAATTCGATGACAAGTTCATGAGGCCAGTTTTCGGTGGGAGGGGCTTTGTTCCATTTGTTCCCGGTTCACCAACTGGTGCAGCAGATGAAACTACTTAATAGTCTATAGTTGAACAATCTGTTTTTCCCAATTTGCTTATGTGTAGTAGAGAAATGTGGGTATGTATGAGTATGAATTGTGTACATTATAGGTTATTTAATTTACCGAATACGTGAGAAATATTCAGTTCATTATACTCCCTGGAATAAAAATCATTTTGTTACTTATATCATAGTATATTCTGATAGCAATGAAATATGCATACCAAATCAGCTGTCATATGTTTATCCAAAAGAAAAAATCATCTCTTATATCTTATGAACAAACTAGCCGAGCAAAAAAAAATATCTTACGAACAAACTAATAAGAATATGAATCCATCAAGCACTTGGGTTGCTTCTGCAGAAGCCCTTTTCAGAAAACAACTTTTGAAGCCATATTGTTAGGACCTTCGAGCAAATCTGGTCAAGGTCTTTTCAGGAAAACAGTGCATGCCATAGATGCCCTGAGGTATTTTCTCATTGGAGAAGAATTCTGACAAAAAAATTGGGTAAAGGTATTAATTTTGTGAATTATTCATTCATCTTGATGAAAGAATTTTAAAAAATAAAAAATTATTATTGAAGTTTAAAAAAATTACTAAAGATGAAATAATTCAATATAAATAGATTATTTTGCCTTTCCCGAATTTTTAAAAATCTTGTTCATTTTTTTTTTACTTTTTTAATACGTCTCACCGATAAGCCTCTAAACCATAAAAATTGGACACAAATTTAACAAACACTTTAAACAAAGAGAAAAGTATATTTTAAAAAAATTAGGTCAAATTCAAATATGTATTATTTTTCACATTCCATCTGTTGTTATTAAAGTTGCTTTTTAAAGTTCTAGCAGAGATACAACATTTATCAAAGAGGCCTTTTACTTCAGTTTTTGTGTACATTTTAATGGAATCTTTTACAGAGAAAAAAGACGATTTTCGCTTTACCCTTAGCAAATGATTCTGCTCCACTTGTTCTTTAAAACTGACGTGGCAATCATCAATGGACGAAGCAGCAGTCTTTAAAAAAAGCAGTGGTACACCTTATAATTTTTCTTAAACCCTTCTCGTAACTAAAAACCTCGTGCTTGAGGGACAAGCACCCTCTCTCTGATCAAAGATGGCGTTTGGACGATTGCAGACACTACGCAGTCTATCTCGCGCGGTTGAAGCTCCAGAATTTTCTTCCCTGTAAGTTCATCCTTTATCTTCATCCTCTGTTTGCTTGCTGAATAAAACTACAGAAGAAATAGATTTGGAAGAAATGCAACAACAAAATCTGTATCGAGTGCGCTGTCGGTGTTTATCTTCGCGAATGCCGAATTTGGATCATATGAGGGTTAGCAATTCCATTTCCTTTTCTTGTGTCGTAGCAAGTAGTCTTTGAAACTCACCTTTTTGAATGTTTCAGGCTTGGAAGCTTAAGGGGCTGTTCAAATGTTATTGTGAATGGTAATGTCGGCCTCATAAACATACATAAGTATATGCGTCTACTTGAATATATAAAAAAAATGCCTGCTCATACTAAACATGTTGATATATATACCTAAAATGCATGTTTTTGTACTTTTATGCATCTCTTTGTTTTTTGTTTATGTTAAAGGCCTAAGGTCCATTTAATCGAGGAGTCTATCATCATCTGTTTGAAAATCACAATATTATAAAAGCATGTCCGGTAGATCTGTCAGTGCAATGGTTAGAAATAGTGATATGACTATTCTTAATGTCAATGCTTGAGGAGAGACTTAAATTGACGATATTATTAAATGGATTGGCCTGACAAGAAGGATTTATGTAGCCAACACCAAGTGATTAAGACACATGACTTAGTTTGGTTATGTACTTATGTTGGTAATGTGAAAGATGGTTAGTAAGTTCTTTTGATTGACTTATTCCATATCAGTTGTGTAGTTCTAATTTGTTGAACACGGTAACATAAATCATGTTGTGTGAACTGATTTCGTGGATTCAGTAATGTTATTAGCCTAGCTGAGTGAGAATGTTTAGAAGTACACCAACCAAAAAAAGAAGAGAATGTTTAGAATCTGGATTGTGGGCCATGGGGCTTTTGATTGTTGACTAAGTAAACTTTGGGATTGTGGAGTTGGCAAAGGTCGTAGTGCAGTGTCAAATGATCAAGTTACTCAGAACATGGCGTGAAAGCTAATTTATTCAATCAAGGAGTGAGTGGCAATTTTATTCAAGTTATATCATATATCAAACCATGTTGCGTGGTTATGATTGGTGAAAACTTCTGAAAGAGCTTTTGTAAATTCATGTGGTGAAATGCAAGTTCGTCAATCAGTCACGTTGTTTTCTTTTGATCAGATCTGAAGTACTGGAGAGTATCTTCTTTTCTATGTAAGGGTCAGGATGAAGGTCCTTGGAGTCATAGAAGTATGGGTATACTTCATTCTTTTCCAAAACTATTCATTAAAGTTTTGCTGTTATTCCTTGAAGTGTTTAAGAGAATATAACTTGTTACTCATTTGGCTTCCTTTTGTGATCAGTTCCTGAAACTAATTTTTGGGGCATTTCTTCTTGCTCGTATGAGTGCAACCACGATCTTCATTGGACTTCTAGAAGGACAAAGTCACTTCATTTTACGATGGTAATTTTCTGATGCAAAGAAGTTAAACAAGTATGCTCTATATGTCATATTATGCTGCTTGTGCTAATCTTTGCTTGCAAGACTTTTAATCTGTTATCTTGTTTGTGAAAAGATTGCTATTGTGAATTTCTTATATTGTGACCCACAAAAGATTTCACTTTGCTCCTATATTAAGTGCCTTTTGGTGTTATGTTTCTAGGGCACCAAGTTACATGTTTACATGGGCGACAGGAGGTTATTCACAACAAAAGCGAAAGCCTCTCCTCATGCGCGACAAATGGTATGATATATTTTTCTTAAAACTCATCTTTTGGGGTTGTCCCTGGATTAGCTTTGAAGACGTTTTTGGTTGTTAGTGAATTGCATTAATGCGTGTAAAGTTTGATGTCGAGTGCATGAATTGAGGTTGGCTGCATGAATTTGATCTCACCAGTCTAATAATATATAAATACTAGAAAATGTCAGTTCCTAAAGGTACGAAGCAAGTATATTTTCATCCCAACCTATACAAATTATCTTTCCCTACTATTGATTGCTCCCACCAAGGAACTTGACTTTGTCAGAATTTGTTTTTTTGAATAATCTCCACTAATTTTTGTAAATAACGTTACAAAAGCAGTTTACCACAACTAGTTGACAATGAAGCCATTTAGTTTTAGTTAGTGCATCTAATCCATTACTCATGAAAAAAGTAATATGGTTAGTGCATCTGATCCATTACTCACCGATCAACTAGTTATTCATGTCACACAAGCAATATGGTTCGTCCAATAACTAACCAAACAAAAAAAGGGAAAAATTAAAGGCTGATTCTTACCAAACATAATTTGCTGAATTCTACGTTGGACCAATCACTATGTGCTACTTCAACTATCCCAAACAACTAACCAAGAATAGGGCAACCCTCTAATTCTTTAAGAGGTTTATCTAATAGATTCACAATATAAGTAGGAAGACATTTCAAATAACACACTTGGGTTACTAGACATGCGAGTTTGATGTAGCCCATTTGATATCTTCGTATTTGAGAATTAACAAATACTTCCAAATCACTCACATGATGCATGTCATGTTGCACCAGGAATATTATAAGAAACAAGAATTAATAACTATTCCACAGAGTAGCGGTTAAGACCAAATATCACCCAACGGGGACTAAATGGCTAAGTTACGAAAACTCTAATTAATTCCCATATTGATTCTAGGGTAAAGGCTTGATGGTGGTTTCTTGTACATAATGACTAGTTTGAACAAAGTAATTGATTTAGAGGAAAATGTAGAGAAAAAGTCCTAGGGTTTGAAATCCGCCACCGCCGCGTAATCAGATCATTCATAGTCTTGATTTATCATCAAACCAACTAGAATCATTGTTAGGGCTTGCAATCCCACTCAATAATTGTGAAGGAAATATTTGTATTTGGTCAATTGGCATAGATTATCTTACGCTTGTATGATATGTCTCACTATTACGATCCACGTCGAAGCATGAAACTTCTAATAGCACAGTTCATCTTAGTAATATAACCTATCTCAATTACCCCAAATCACAAGTTAATGAAAACTCTGGTATCAAATGTATTTGAAGTTTAACACAAAAACATACTAAATCATTGGATGGGAAATGCTAGAGGGTCCTGCATGGCTTCGAATTCACCTTGGGGATTCTCATCTTCGCGATAATGATCCAAAAGCCTCACTCAAGTCTCCTTTCTTATCCCTCGAAATTTGAAAATATTGGAAACATACTAAATCATTCAAGTAACAAGATAAAGGAGTCAAACAAAGGGTAAATTACGGTGGTTTAAATGTGTACATTAAAGCATCTATCAACACACATGAAAAAAAGTTTTAAAAAAATCAAAACTTTGTGGAGAGAGATTGTTATTAAATGACTTGCATATAAAGTTGTAGCATTGGTGCATTTGACAGATTAGAAAGATCTTAGCTTTACATTCAAAACTTGTGAACAAAATATAGTGTGCGCATTACATGTCACGACACATGGAATTATAAGATAACAATATCAAGGAACTAATTAAGAGTTTGAGTAACTTGGTTTTGCCTTATTGGAACAATTCGTCTCGAAGATAATGACAAACTAACAAAATGCCATAATATAATTTACAAAAATTATTTTAAAATTTGACCAAATAATACAAATAGAGGAACATTCAAAGCCCTTAGGCATGCCACACTTGCTGCTGATGCTCGACTGCAAGGAAGTAATAAGGGTTATAAGTAGGGAAACAATCAGCAAAAGAAAGGAAAATTAAGAGAATCCTTACTTTGTGAATGAACCATAAGAGAAGCCCAACAAAGAAAATAAAGAGGCGTAAGATTTCCTTAGGCCACGATGTCTAATCTAGTTCTTAGAATTAAATAAAGCATGACTAAATTTTAAGAAAAAGTATACGTCATCAAATTAACTATTTTCTTTACCACAAATCTCCATGATTTAAGCGTTTACGTGGACGATGATTTTGACTATAGTTTCTTAGAGTTACAAAGACCTCAAGACTTAAAGACACCTTTCCTCCCATTTTCAAATGTTAATAGCCACAATTCTAATAGACATAACCTTAAGCTTCACCTTCAAGGAACTCCCAATTAACGAAAGCTTATCCAAAATGTTATCAGAATAAAGGATTTGATCACAAATCGATTTGGTGGTCCATGATTCAAGGCTTATTTTAGATTTTGTTCTCAACTTAAACTGGTTACGTGAATCGTATTCAATGTCAAGTAATGGGCAAAAGAGTTCTAACAAATGTATTACACAACTTGCCACCTACCTGTGCGATGAAATGAGATAACCTTGTATAGTCATAGCATTCTTTCCCTCCTCTCTTGACTAGCTAAGACAATCCAAACACATTTACAAAATGGCGCAAATCCAATCGCCAAAAAAACTAAACCAATGAAATGCACCGAGATCAAATCATGCAAGTTTAAGAAGTCTGAAAAGCAAGCTGAGATTTATGCACATATGCCATTAAAGACCATTTCCAAACACCATTGCGCTGACATACGTGATTAGTTTTCATGGATGCAAACTAGGAAAATAGAATCATATGAATAAGGTAATTTCGATCGTCCACCACAGCTACCACATGATGCCTGAGAAAAGGAAAAAAATAGGGAAATGGATGGAGTTCCTTTCCTGAAAGGGGAGAGAAACACTAAGAAGCATCTCCATCAAGGTTATGGTGGTCTAACAAATTACAAAAACACAAAGACCTAGAGAAGAACCACCCCCACCCCCCACTGACCATCCCAAAAGAGAAGAAAAATTGGTTTCTAAGCTTAAGTTTGGAGCTGATATTTTGCTAATCAAAGAAGTAGTACAAGCATGCAAAGTTTGTTTTGCCTTGCCATGTATGTAAGTTGCTTGATGATTTATCATACATGGCCAATCAAATGAGTACCTTGTTTTGTTTTTCTGTGTTGCAAAATTGAGTTCTCACATGCTTACAACTACATGCATACAGCCGTCGTTCAAAGTGTCCAGGACAAGTCCTGGAATCATCTATGAGCCCTACGCGCCTCGCGAACCAATTTCTTTCTGGAAGAGGTTAGTCATGTTGTTGGTTGATACTCGTTGTTATCTTGCTTCTTGATAACTAATAGGTCCATGTGGAACTTAGCTTTTCAAAGGGATAGAAGTAAGATTACAGATTACAAATTGAGCAATATTCTAAGGATAAGTAGGAAGAGACTAACAGAAGAGTCTCACCAAGGAGGTGTGGCACTGGGATATGAACTACATAAAAGAAGAGTCTCACAACCTTTCTCGAAGGGCACCTCTAGTTATACAAGATGGCAAATCCATAGCCATCTGAAATACATAATTTTTTCTGCAACTCTTCTCTCTCTCTTAAAGGCATATGAACTTTCTGGGACTATTAATTTAGGGAATCAATTTGTTGTCAGAGTTTGATTTCTGCAGAAACAAACATCCAATTTGTTGGCACTCTAGAAAATCAAAGGTATTTTGTGTCTGATTTCGTTTGTGCAACTATAGTCATACAGACTGAATCCTTGTCTTCATTGTTTCCTAGTGGCGACGTGCAAGTAATGCGGTGTTCACCAGATTCTTAGGAGTTGTTGAGGGCAAATATTGTCTCTTAGGAAAGCAACTTCGAAATATACCTCGAAGCATGCTGCCATTGTCTTCTTTCAACAGATTATGCACTAACAAAACTATATGTGCATATTTCGTAGGCCATCAGTTCCGTGTGTAGATTGTTGTTATATACTTAACAAAGTTTGAGCCACCTTCGCTTCCATTCACTGATCTTCAGTTGCCTATCAGAGATTAACTTTAGTTTTTAATTTTACACTTGTCTTACAACCCATTTGAGCTTATGGAAGACAAATTTTGTCTTTTTGTTCTGACTTGTGTTCACATGATCAGATGGTTCACAAGAAGCGGTTGGAGAAGAACTAAAGAGGATGTTATTTTAGAGGTGACACTCTCACGTTCTATTACTGTAAATTGCATTGCTCAATGTAGTTTTTAGTCTACTTCTATGAGTAGGGAATGTGTTCTAGTATGAAAAAGAAGCTCTGTTACATGGATCCTTCAAATGTATAAAGTAGCTGTGTCGACAGTCGACACTCGGATAACGGATGTGATCCGTGTCAGACATGTTTAATCGGACAATAACTTAGCAAGCATATTTTGTAACTCAATTTTCTCATGATCTATGCACAGGGCTCTACAATATGCATGCAAAGGTTTAGACAACTAGTAAACACTATTTAACCTAGAATTTTTTTATATATTTAGGATTTTAACTATTCTGGTGTCCTCGTATCTCCTGGCATCCGTTCATGAGTCCATGCATGGAAAAGGAGAGGTGAGGAAACTTACTGTTGTTTGATTTAGCTGTCCGCGTACTCAGATTTCGTAAGTTTGACTCGAAAAAAATACTGCAATAGATTCCACTTTACAGGATGCACAACTAAATTGTGTTGGAGATATGAGTTGTACTATAAGGCCTCAGCTTTGCAGGGTTTAGTTCTCCCTTGTTTAGGTTGATCATACTTTCTGTATGCTTATTCGCAGCTCAAAAGTGCTTATGCAGTTGCTATACTACGGAAATCTGGATATTCAAAACAGAAGTTCTACAAAGAAGCCTTGGATTTGTACAAAGAGGTGTGCTTCTCTCATTTCAGGAATTTAACTATGCATCTATTGTTTTCCAAATCTTCCTTTTCAATTGATTTTTGTGATTTTTTCATGATTCATTGATTTGAACTAAAGATCTTATATCTGCTCTTTTCTTGTCTAGAAAAAGATAAGAAAGAAAAACTTTTCTTCTTTCTTCTTCTTCATAATCACGACGCTCTTGATCAGTATTCTCTCTTTCTTCTTCTTCGGAATCAAAATGATCTTGATCAAGCCAAAAAAATATCAGGTGCATTCAATAATACAAGTGGAATACGCAAGCTGGATTACTCATTT
>JABCMJ010018831.1:0-11289 GCA_014822125.1 Arbutus unedo | reverse complement strand
AGTGTAATTCACCCTAAAAGATTTGGTGTCTCACGAATATAAGTAAATTATGATATTTAATTTTAAACTATAAATTTAAGAGAATTATAACTTTTAATTTTAAATTTTAAAAGAATAATAATTTCAATTTGGAAACAGCGGAATTTTCCTGAATTTTACTTGATAGATTTATTGTTTTTCTTGGTAAATAAATGAATTCGTTGTTTCCAGCGACATGTACAAAGTGTTGCAGACCCAATCGCCTTCCATTTCTCTCGACTCCCCGCACATCTCTCTTTGTTAGCCATTGTGTGATCATATCCTTTAATCTCTCTCTCTCTCTCTCTAACACACACGCACGCACGCACACAACCACTGATTCTGTCTACCTTTCTTAAGCTTTCACAACTTCTGTGCAGATTAGATTAGACAATGGAAGAGAGGGAGATCAAACCGGGGGTGTCATCTTCAGTCGGACAACTCTCCGGACCTTATGGTGAGGACACCATAGTGTGCCAATTAATCGACGCAGCCAATGCACGGGGTTCCATTTGGTTTGGAGCTGAACCTTTTGCCTTCACCACCCCTGTTCTCTTCGCTCAATTCGCCCTTATTTTCCTCGTCACAAGATCCATTTTCTTATTCCTCAAACCATTTAGGCAGAGTTTGATGAGTGCCCAAATCATTGTAAGTAAGATCCTAACTACCCTCTTCTCCTTCCACGTATTCATGTTACTGATAATTTTTTTTGCCTACTCTTGTTTCAAGGTTGTTTACATTTTGTTGTGTTCTTAGGCACCATTTGTTTACCTGGATTTGAGCATGAAATTGCATTGTATATCAGGGGATTCTATAGGTGTATTTGGTTGAAAATTTTGCGATAAGAACGACATGTGATGTACAATAGCATAGAGATTTCATGTTATTAATACCCTCAATATTGCATTCGATATCCTGTTTATTCGAGAAATTATATAATCCTTCTCTATTAGTTTTAGTCAGACAAATGAGACTTGAGTATTGTAGAGGGCATCTTGCGAGCAGAGAGGGAAAATAATCAAAACTATATTGTGCCTTCGAGTAGGGTTTCTGCACGAGAGAGGCTGTGTGCATTGTAATCCTATCTAGTGTATAATGGGTTGTTCTTTCTCTTCCCGTGAATAGGCACACCACCGCATCACATATATTTTGTGTTTCTCATGATTCATGATCATTTCGTTTGCTTTATTGTTTGTGTGGATCTTTTCATATAGTTCTTGCATAACAAATCTATTGAACACAGGCTGGTTTTTCAAATGGTGTGACCATGTTTAAAAAAAGTAGGAAAAAATGCTATGCTGATAGGCACTGTCGATTTTGCAATGGCCATTATTCTCAGCGGAATAGTTGTGGTGATTCTAGCTAATGTCATAAAACTGGACGATGAGTTACTACAATCCTCCCTCTTATCGTGAGTGTGAATTCCCTATCTTCGTTTCCTGTTATCACTAGCCTTCTAGCTGACCTGAACATTCTCAATTCGGAGATGGGCCGATTAGCCACCTTCACATCTATGGTGTGTGACTTGTGGACCTATTTCGTGGCGGCCTTGATAGCTAAAGTTTCTTTAGCTGTCCGCGTCTCACAATGGGGGATACTATGGTCCATTTTATGCACCACAATGTACATGCTTGCGATTGTGTTTCTTGTACGGCCATTGATATTACTGGTTGCCAACTGGAGTCCAGAAGGAAAACCCATGAGGGAGAGTCATTTTGGTTTCATACTTGTGATAGTGGTAGGGGGCGGGTTCTGTACTGAAATTCTTGGTCAGCATTCGGGAGTTGGTTCCTTTCTTTTGGGCATGCTTGTACCAGATGGTCCACCGTTTGGGGAATCTTTAGTGTATAAGCTTGAGGCAATGTCTACTGGGCTGCTACTTCCTGCCAAGTTTGTGATTACGGGTTTGAATGTGAACTTGTCTTCGGTTATAAGTAGCTCTGCTGCAGTAGCGGAGCTCGTTATTATTTTTGGGGACATTGGGAAGTTCTTGGGCACTTTAGCTACTTCATATTACTGCATAGTGCCGTTGGGGGATGTCGTATGTCTTTCTTTGGTCATTTCCTACAAAGGCATTGTCGGCATTGATTTGTATGGTTTCTTGCTACAGTACCATGCAACTCCTCTCTATTCTAATGACGACCATGTTCATTTAGATAACTGTTACGTCCAGGACTTCTTTGGAGAATTGCCATTTTGAGGTAGCTTAGCTCCATATACACATGAAAACAGACACAAAACTGCATGATATGGATTTGAAGAATCAGTCTAGAATTTGAAAAACTACAGCTCTTTAGGAGTAACAAACAAGTATCAACACAATTAGGTTGGCATGTATGGAGATTCATTATATCATCTAGGCCTTTGTTTAGGTAATTAATCAAACGAACTTATGTCATGTTTGGTAGGAAGGATGGTGAAGTAACAAAAAAGGGACGAGAAACGGATTGATAGTGAAGGTATTAAAAATTTTACATCTTATTTTGTTGAAGACAAAAGTAAAATGAATTGGGTATCATGTCGTTGTATAGTTACACTATTTAGTTTGTAACCATATGGCATATTTCTTCTTCCCTTTCAATGAAGCTTAGTACGAGATTTTTTCTCCCCTAACTTCTGGATGGATTGTGATATGGGTGATTGAAGTACATATATGATTTCTACAAAACTGCGATAGGGTCAATGAGAGCATCTTATTTATTTTAGTTTCCTGTGCACAGATTGTGGACAACCAATAATACACGCTTCTGATACTCACGATGCTGGTAATAACAGGGTTGTCCAGAAACCTTGTAGGGCACCTCTACGATCACTGAAGAAGGTACATGGTCCAAACCAGAAACACCACTGTTTAAGATTATAGCCGCCACAACATTGACCTGCGAATACTGGTGTGTATACACAACGAAGACCATGTTCCCACCATTATAAACCTCCTCGAAGCCTCAAACCCCACAAAGAGCAGCCCCATTTCCGTCTTTGTCTTAAACCTGATGGAGCTCAAAGGCAGAGCAACAACCATTTTGGTGCCTAATTTTGGCAGAGCAAACTCAACTCCACTGCAAAACATTCCAAACACATCGTTAACGCATTTAGCTACTACACGCAGCAAAATCAAGGGTGTGCGTTTTTGGAGCATTTCACGGCTGTGGCGCCATATGCTAGCATGCATGATGATATTTGCACTCTTGCACTGGACGCGAAGGTAACCATGGTGATTGTGCCATATCACAAACCGTGGACGGTTGATGGGAAAGTTGGAAATGTTCATCACTCCATTCGAATGGTGAACCAAAACGTCATCAACAGGGCACCTTGTTCCGTTGGAGTGTTGATTGATCGGACCTGTATGACCGATTTTTCAATCGAACACTTTTTTTTCAGCATTGCATTTTTATTCCTAGGTGGAGAAGATGACCGAGAGGCACTTGCGTATGGAAACCGAATGGCGGATCATCCGAAGGTCACCCTCACCATCACTTGGATTAGGCTGCAGAAGTCTATCAGAAAGGAAACAGTCCACAATCCCAACGTTAAAACGATGAACGACTTTAGGGCTAATGCAGTGGGGAAGAAGATGATTGTTTTCAGAGAGGAGACTGTGGAAGATGCAGAGGGGACTACAAAGGTGATTCATTCAATGGGGGATGGTTTTGATTTGTTCAAAGTGGGTAGACACCATGAGCCTTACTCGCCGCTTACGTTAGGCCTTACAGATTGGAGTGAGTGTCCTGAGCTTGGAGTCGTCGGAGATATGCTAGCTTCATCCGATTTTCACTTTTCAGTTTTGGTGGTTCAACAACAACCAAGAGGAACTGGTTTTTTGGATACTAACCTAATTACACTGGGTAGCCGTAGGAACGTGGGTTCAAGGGTTTATCAAGATCCTAGTGATACTGTTCAACATACAAGTAGACCAATGTATGTATAAACATAGAATCTGTAAATAGGATTTTTGATTTGAGAAAAAAGCCTTTAGAGATTTCATGAGGTAGAATGAACATCTCATGATTAAGTCTGGCAAACTTAGGTGATGGCGCAGTATTTGATTAGGGTAATTGAGGAAAAACCTTATCATTGTAAATCGGATCAGCAATATCTTTTTTTCCCATTTCTATGATGTATAAAGCTATTGATATTCCTTGAATTGATATTGGGTAGTTTTTGTTGTTGTTTTTTTATAACTATTCAGGAGCTTGCCCGGTAAAATTTGATAGCACATGGTTGGTTTCGAACTTTAGGAAGGAGTAAATTCTAAATCTGAAGTATGTTAACCTTATCTCTGCTGTAAATGACTGATGATATTGCACTAGGGTGGTTCACTGAGAATACAAGTTTCCAAAGCAGTCGACCAAACAAGTTTTTGAGAAGTGTTTTGCAAATCTTATTTCAAATACAACTAGCAAAAACTTTGCAGAACACTTAAAAAACTTATTGTAAGAACATAGAAAATCCCTTGAGAAAAAATTGATCCGGTTATATCTACCGGTCTTTAGTCTTTTAGAGACGTTCATGCTTCACTCGATAATTTGTAGACAAGTTCAATGACGAAAAATGGTTCATCTGGCCTTAACCCCTGGAGTTACTACAAGATGACCAATGAAGATTCATCTTAATTTACTTAAAAGTCTACAAACAAATTTTCATGCACAGATCCGAATACAGATGTGTTTAGAATCATCCGATGCGTGCAAGATTCAAACCACATGTTTCCAAATTTGTGTGCGGAAGTTGTATTTGTAGGCTTGTTCTTTGCTTAATCCCCCTTGATATATGTACTTCTTGTGATTATTAAAGGCACCAAATAAATAGTGCCTAGAAGAATGACCGATAATATTGCACTAGTTTCATTGACATTTGTCCTGACTCAATTGTTGAAGTACTATTTTTTCGTCATAACGATGAATAGTTTTTTGATAATTTTCTATTTTTTATAAGACAAAATGTAAAAACAGGTCTCATGAATTTTGATATGCTTTCAAAGTAATGGATGTCATGATAGATCATGTTCGATAGCTGAGCTGACTGCACGCTCTTCTCAGCTAAGTATAGATCATGTTTGGTAGTTGAGCTGACCACACGCTCTTCTCAATTAAGTATAGATTATGTTCGGTAGTTGAGCTGACCGCACGCTCTTCTCAGCTAAGTATACTTGGTAGCTGACCATCTAACCTACTCGGTCAGACTCATTCTCCTCAGTTTACTGCGCTCAGTTCAAAACAGAGGGTGACAGAAAATCAACTAAGGTCCTTATATCTTTCCATTATATACGGAACTACTCCTCAACCAACCTTCCTATTTGTATGGAGAATTGGGTTCCAGATCTACACGAATGGTGCGTAGATAAGCACAAAAGACCCGTTCGACTTATCTTTTATGAGGATAAGCATGATCGCTTCGCATAAACTCGACATGACAATCTCTATATAATTCAGGAATCCCTATAGTACAAGTTACGGACATTCTGTTGTAACTATTACAATTATCATATTCTTTACATATTTTTCCTCTATCCTGAAACTGACTTAGACATCGGAGGGGTGTTAGTGAGATACCACACTGGTGTCGAGATCTTTTTTTGCAGGCCAGATGAGTGGACTGTCGAATCCGTTTCATTATGTTACATAGACATAATGTACAACGTGATGTGTTAATAACATTATTCTTTATCTTACAGATCATGGGTGTCAAATGAAATGAAGAGTTAATATTAAACTCACAAAAATAACCCACACCAATCAAGAAAGTCTGCGTTTTGGCTTATAAAGTGTTTATTGGTTCATTGTTTTCCTCGAGGGTGCCACGTGGTGCATGCTTTGCTATAATTTTGATAATCATATGACTGTTATCTATACAGGGTGATTTTTTGTGAGAGTCGTTTTGAAAATAATAAGTGGCAAAAATTAATTGGTTTGTTACCTAAACTTTAAAGTGATGCGTGTTACTTTACAACAATAAAGATATTGTATAAATCTTTCCGAATTCAAATTCAAAAATACTTGCTATATTTCACATCTAATGTTTTTATTCCCATAATTTTCTCTACCTATCTATATATGGGCACATACATATATGCATATAGCTATATATCTACATATCTATTGAATTTTTTAAAAAAAATGTACAGAGATTAGTTTTAAAAAAAAAATAGAAACAAATATGTTTTTCTTACATTGGTAAATTTTTGACATATAATTTACATATTCTTGGAAACAAATAAATTTTTTATGATCACATGTCTTCCGTACCCTCTTTGATTTTTCTAAAAAAAAATATCACCTCTTTTTTTCTACATCTATTACTTTTTATAAATATTTTTTTATTGTAAAAAAATTTGAAAATTTATAAGATTATAGTTAGGATAGATTTGTATAACCATGTAGTATTTATTATTATTAATGAGATTGTGGACAGACAGTGTCATAACAAAGATGTACATAAATCAAATTGAGTAAGTTGAGATCATATTTTAACCAACTCATTCTAGACAAATTGATATTTTTTTTACCCACTGTAAAATTGCTCATATTTAAAATCCATGGGTTTATTAATATTTTATGCGATTTTTATTTACTCGGTTAAATAGTTTAGTTTTTAAAATTAAAGTCAAAGAAATAATTAGATTGACAAAAATATTTCTCTTAATGATAAATTTTTGCAAAATATGCATGAATTTATCATCAACTCTTTGTATATATATGTCAAAGGTATCTTTCACATTGTTAGTGAAAACCGAGTACATCAAAATTAGACAAAAAAATTTATTTTTATTCACATGTCCATGCATTTTAGTTAATTTATAACTTTGTCCTTACTTTCTCTCTAAGTTTAACTAATTGTAAATGCATAATGATCTGAAAAAGGGAGAAAAATGAACACAAAATTGAATTATTAATCAGTGTTCTTTTAAATGTACATATTTTTCTTATTTCCATATTTTTTTCCTTTTTAGTTGCAAAAATTTTGAATTTGAAATACGACGTGACAATTATAAAAAATGAATATTAAGTTAAGAGGTATACCAGAATTAATTTTATGACAAACTTAATACTTGGTTTGGTTTGATTTTAAATTTTGAATCTAATAGATTAATTTTTTTATGTATATTTTCTAACTTTCACATGATTTAAGACTTTGAAAAGTTGCTTGATTTAATTCCTTTTTAGATGATCAATTTGGCCCAATTTTTCTTTTGAATTATTTTTTATTCTTATTTAAGTTTTTTTGTATTTTTTGTATCTCAACAAAAAATTTCTTATTTAATATGTCTATTTTGAATTATTTTTGTCTTTAGTGAATATTTGTAGCTTTTAAATATTTTTTACTCTTAAAATGAATGGAATAAAAGTTAATATAAAATTAGAGTGTATTTAAAAAATGTGCATGTAACTTGGATCTGATGGTATTTGTTTATATTATGACCGATACTGATTTAGTTTTTTATTTTGAGTTATATTTTTATTTATCATTATTAATTTTAATATTATTTAATTTTACACAAGTAATTATTTATGTCGTCGTAAAGTTTATCATCCGTGCATATTACGGGTTTCACGCTAGTTGTTTGATGAACCTCATGAGTTGGATCCAAAGCCATGGCGGAACTCTCTCTGCGAAATCCAACAGTATATGCGTCAAAACAGAGAAAAGCCCGCTTTTTCCTCCTGTCCAACTCTCTCTCTCTCTCTCTCTCTCTCTAAACTTCCCTCACTCCCCAATCCTCCCTCTTTCTCTCTTCCTTCCCATGTTTGATTCCACATCCTCCTCAATTTCCATTTGAGATATCCAAAATATAAAAAAAAGATCAGAAACTCCACCTTCATGCTTGTTCAGCGATGGATGTTGCTATCAATAATACTTTGGTCTGCTACGAACAAAAGATAGGTAGATCAAAAGGCATATTTTTCGGCCATAATCCTTTCGAGTTTTCCAACACGCTTATTCTTGCCCAGCTCTCTATCTGTACTGTACTCTCTAACTTGTTCCAGCGTGTAATCACCCCTCTCGGTGAAACTTCCCTCGTTGCACACACCGTCGTAAGTTTTTTTTGCTACTACTCTCTTTCCAACTATGGAATTTCGGTCATTATATAAACTGCTAGTTTGTGATATGTTTGTTTTGTTTAAAAAAAAAAAGAAGAAACACAATATACCTTTGTGCAAATAAAAAGTCTCACGAACAGTGGAATTCTCTATAATCATGTAAGAGCATTCGATGATTTGAACACATCTATGTCCGAATATGCACGAATAATTGCGTTTTTAGATTTGTTCTTGTTACAATACAGTTATGGTATGTATGCCGGGTGTTTGATAAAACAGGAAAGTCTAGGATCCCAGGATGGAAGTCTTTCCAATAATGCTCCGCACACAGTTCAACACCTCAAAACGACGTCATTTTGAGGAAAACCCTAAATTTCTCTCTTCTTCCCCTCTCCCCTTTTCCCAAAATTCAGTCGATCCCTTCCCCCAATTTCAATCGACAGAGCACCAACCATCACTGCCGCCGGAGAAGATGCTGGAGCTGTTTTTTTGCCGTGACAAGCCAAATTTTGGCTTGGCAGACGGGTGAAGTTGCTATGAGGCGATTATCTTCTGTTTGATATATATTCAGCCCTTTGTATCATGGGAGATCTTTTAGTACAGTGGCTATTGTTATCTAAATGGAAGAGGTCCTCGATGTGTTTCTTATATTTTCCCCTCTTATAACTATAATGTAATGTCTTTGCTTCACAAGATTTCTCAACTTTTTGTTACAATAAAAAAGAGGCAAGCTCATAAGAAACAAGTGATCATGCAACCACTCACTGAACACAAGTGAAGAATATTTTTGATGATGTCCATCTGGCCACACACACACACACACACATATATCATCTAACCCTGCGTCATGTTTATGGTGATTAAACAGGTCGGTTTGGCGTTGGGTCCTTCGTTTCTTGGAAGATTTCGTTCGTATAAAGAGCTGATCTTCCCAGAGTATAGCTTCTATGTCATCGAAACATTTTCCTACTTTGGACTGATACTTTTCCTATTCCTTGTGGGAGTCAAAATGGATATGACTTCCTTGAGGAAATCCGGAAAAAGAGCCGTAGTCATAGGACTGTGCAACTTCTTCATCCCCTTGGCGTTTAATGGAGCCTTGGCTTTACTCTTCCTTCAGTCTATCCCTATGGAACCTGTTCTACACCGTTCACTTGTTTGGATCGCATCATTTGGCTGCTTAAACTCCTTCTACGTCATCTCTTGCCTTCTTGAAGATCTGAAGCTCCTCAATTCTGAGCTTGGCAGACTAGCCATTTCTGCATCAATGATCAGTGGATTGTGCAGTTGGGTATGGGCATTGATCCTCTTCATGGCCAAGCTATCTCACGTGGGCAGAAATCAACATACGATTATACCAATGTGCTTGTTTGTTGCCAGCTTGATTGCTAGCATTATATACATTCTTCGGCCTTTACTGTTTTGGATAGTTCGAAAAACAGGTGATGATCCAACAATTAAAGAGGCCTATATCTGCATGGTCTTTCTGATGATTTTGGGGTCTTCGATGTTGGGTGAGATATTCGGACAGCAATTTTTGGTAGGGCCGATGATTTTGGGGTTGGCAGTACCAGAAGGCCCTCCCTTGGGCACTGCCTTGGTTACTAAACTTGATTCCTTTGTTTCTTCTATTCTCGTCCCGCTCTTCTTTGTTGTCGCTGGTTCGCGTATTGATTTGTCCGATATAACTATCAGCACCTATGGAATAGTTGAGACTTTGGTATTGTTTGGGTTTGCCTTGAAAGTAATGGGAACCATGTTGCCTTCCCTCTTCTACTACAAGATGTCTGTCAAGGATGCAGTGTCTTTAGGCCTCATCATGAGTGCCCAAGGCATCACCGAGCTTCTAGTCATGGGACGAGCCACACAGCTTGGGGTAATGTGAGACTTGTTTCCTTGTTACACTCGACAATTTTATCTGATTTCGATATTGACATACTAATCAAACTTAAAATTTTGCTCTTTTCCGGTGCAGTACATGAGTAAGGAATCGTTCACCATCCTGCTCTTATCAATTGTAATCCTATCTGCTGCAACCACACCAATAGTGAAAGTCCTCTACAACCCATCCAAGAAATACATTGCCCACAAGAGGAGGACAATCGAACACGCCAAACCGGGTGCCGAACTTCGACTCCTCTCCTGCATCTACCACGAAGACCACACCCCTTCCATCATCAATCTCCTAGAAGCCTCCAACCCCACTCCCAAAACCCCAATTTTCTTCTACGTCGTCCACCTTATCGAGCTTACAGGTCGATCTGCCCCAATTCTGGTGGCCCACCAAATCGGAATAAGGACCTCGTTTCACTCCCACCACTCGGATCACATCATCAACGCTTTCAGATTGTACGAGCAGCATAACCAGGGTACAGTTGTAATCCACCCTTACACAGCCATTTCCCCTTTTGAGACAATGCACGACGAGGTTTGTGCACTTGCACTAGATAACAAGGTTTCGATGGTGATATTGCCGTTTCATAAGCTTTGGGGAATGGAGGAAACTGAAGCAACCACCAATGCCGCCAGAGCAGTGAATCGAAACCTGCTAAGAGTGGTCCCTTGCTCTGTTGGGATATTAGTTGACCGGGGCACCTTGGGCAGCAATTCCCATAACAAGGGAAGCAGGACTTCGTATAACATCGGATTGATCTTCTTGGGCGGTGAAGATGATAGGGAAGCATTGGCTTATGCTAATAGAATGGCGAAACATCCAAACGTAGGTGTCACTGTTGTCCGCTTAATTGACTACGTGAAGAAAATCAATACCACCAACGACATGGAGCGCGACACCGAGTTGATCAACGAGTTCAGGATCGCCAACGCGAGGAACGAGTGTTGTGATTACAAGGAGGAGGTGGTGAATGATAGCGTGGGGGTGGTGAGTGTGATAAGGGAGATGGAGAATTCGTTTGACCTAATTTTGGTGGGAAGACGACATGGGGGTTACTCGGAGTTGTTGCAAGGACTGAAGGAATGGAGCGAGTATCCGGAACTAGGGTATTTCGGAGACATGTTGTCGTCTTCTTATTCAAATTGCAGAGTATCAGTGTTGGTGGTGCAACAGGGGAGGGTGGGTGGAGAAATGGCGATTGAAAGCCCTAGATCTGCGGTTGTGGATATGTCTTCTTGCGACGATGCCAAAGTGTGGCCAGTTAATGTTTCCCACGCGTCTAATCAATAGGGGTAATGGGAATTTTGCACCAGAACATAGTCTATGGATAGTGTT
>JABCMJ010018828.1:0-11675 GCA_014822125.1 Arbutus unedo | reverse complement strand
ATTTTTTTTCTAAAAAATTGTTTCAGAAACATTTAACCGGACACAATGTGCAAGCATGTTGCTTGCCACTATAATATAACGCCACAATTCAGGCAATCCCTGGTCTACTTTAATAACAACATTATCCCATGATAAACCAAAATTTGGCAACTGCCAAAACTAGTTAGATTGAGTTGAACGAGATAGAAGAAACTGTTTAGAGTAAGATCACAAAACCATACTCCAATTTTGGATACTGCCGCCATTTACATTTGACAATGTCACCGGCAAAAGCAGCAAACCCTCTGCTTAATAGTGCTGGATTCTAGCCCAGTAAAAGAAAAGCATGGAATTTCTGCTAAACGAACAAAACTGTGTTTTCTATTTTTTGTTTCAGTCACAAGCTTCACACTAAAGTTCTCGTCAAAACTACCAGAACTATGAAGGTAGTCTCAGTTAGCAAGCACAGCAAATGATGTATGCTAAAACTGGACTTGCAAATGAAGGCCATCATTGCTCCCGCATCAGGGGTTGTACACAGCTTACATTCCTTGTTGCGACTTTGTCTCTGATTAAAAAAATCCGTATCTTTTTAATTTAGGCTGACCATACTACACACCTTAAATGTTTCTCACTCTTCAGTTTCCGACTCAAAAACTGGAAGAATGCCCAAGGCCGAAGAACCAAGATGCATTCCCCGAACAATCCCTCCATATGAAACCTTAATCTGGTGGCACAGAAGCAAGATAGAATCCCACAGTGCTGTTCTTCCCTGAAATAAAGACCAACAATGGTGTTAATAAAACAATATCTCCAAACACTACTTCTCTTTTGTTTTTTCTCTTTGGTAAAATTGAAACATTATTTTGGAGTTTACATCTATGGACTTGCTGAGAATTGATACAGCGAGATGGATCTAAATGCAATGTTAGAGATGTGATTTGAGGCAATCCCATCGACTTGACCTTAGGGCAATGTACCTACTTGTTTCTTTATGTGTCCTGCTGAGCTTGTTGAAGTATTTAACACTGATGTACTGTGAATTTAAAATATAAAAAGCATAGGCAGTCATCAGTTGCATGAGCTTCCTCCTAATTCAGCCTCTCTTATTGTGTCCAGTCCGGCTAATGCATTACTGCAGATTGCTTTTGTAATAACATTTTTTTGAAGTATTTTCTTCTGATAGAGAACAAAACAGAAGAAATAAATAGCAACAGTTTGGAGACACCATATTTATAAGTGGAATGGTAGTCAACCATGATTCTGATTTCCAGGTGTTCTGGTACGGTCAGACAACATTGGGTATTATGAAGACTTCTCACAAGAGTAGAAAGGCATAATCATGTTGTTTCAAGGAGTAGGAACATGAAAATATTATGAAGTGTCGACCATGTCACTGTGCATTTACTGCAGACACGGCAAGTAGAAAAGTAGTATGTGGATCTCAATATTAAATTAACAGGTCTGAAATATTAACAGTTATTCTGACGCCAGCTTTCCCATGCAGATAGAAGGTTGTTAGACCACGTATATATTGTTGTTACGCACAGTAAAAAGCATCACTGCATCCTCCTAATACAATTCACTTCAGGTGACTAAACCAGCAGAGAAGGTCTAGGCTGACGTCAACCACCACCAATTGAAAAATAAAACAGAAGGCCTTCAGTCTCATAGAAACTCAATGCGAGCTAATTACGAATTAATGCCAGGCTTTCGGCATGTAAGACTTATCATGGTAAGATTACCCCATTAAAACAGTTGTCACTTATCATGTAAGATCCTATAAATTATTATATTCTTAAATGGATACCGCAGCAACCTACAGTGCTACTACAATGAAACCAAAAAAAGAAAAAAATCCTTTTTGCAGTACGAGAACCTCACAATGTCGTAGTATCACATGCAAGCATCATAAATTAGAACAGCATTGCCTTCCATTAATCCTACATTGAAAGCCATAGTGCAGGAAAATCTCACAAACTTCTTAAGGACAAGAATAGCATCAATCATATTCAAGGACATCAATCACTGCTTTCTGTGCTATGGCAAGAATATTAAGCTCTGTTCATGATTCCACAATGTCAAGTAGTTTTCTTTTCTTTTAAGTAGCCTCAACATGTGACCAAATTCCCTGAAAAAAAACACATGCTAACATTTGATTGTTCAAAACAAGTATGAGTTGAAGTTTCCCAAAATACTACTCAACCTTACGTAATCTAGAAAGAATAGCATAGCACTTAATTATTACTTGCCTGAAGAGATAACTGTGCCTTCTTATCCCAGTATAGGGCAAATATTGGGGGACTTTGTCTTCCAACAGCCAATATACAAGCTCCAGGATGAACCACAGATGGAGCACCAGATACAACAGCTACATACTTCTCAGGAAACCTCTCCTTTGGAGGCAAAATACCCACGAATAAAGGATTCTTGCTAGACTGAGCTCCAGCATAGGATGTAGGATCTACATGTAGCATCCACTTTGGATGCTCCAGGAAAGCACAAAAGAGGTATAAGAGCAAGTGAGAATCTGTGGGAAGCTCAAGAGTCCACTTCTTATTCACTTTGTCATAAACCTCGCCGCTCCCTAGGTACTCATAGTTCTTCAAGCAGGTTCCTTCGGCAAGCTCTGTGAAGATTTGAAAATTGGATCATGGTTAGGTAAATTACACAACCCAAACAGTAGCTCGAGGGTATGTGTATCAAAATCTATTTCAGATATCTATTGGATTGACGAGTCATTGGAATCGTAAAGCGTCAACTAACAACTATGGTGGTCCAAACCACAAGAAAAAATGCAAGATATGCTAAATATATTTACCACAGATCCTTTGTACTGTGTAATCGGCCCGAACACTGCTTTGTGGTAACAGACCCTTAACCCACTCTCCTTTCATAAGGGCACGGAGCCTCTGGTGTTCTGTAGTTGCATCAATGCACTCCTGTATAATGGGGTTCGTAGGGTTCTGTTGTGGGGACTGTTGCATATTGCCTAAAGGTAACTTTGCTGCAAAGACGGAACATTTGTATGAAATCCGTAATCCTCTTTGATGGGCACAGAAACAATTTTAGAGCAAACAAAAAAACCTAATAAATGGTAATGGAAATGAGACGTACAGGCATCTAGAGCTTGGACAAGGGTAGCGCGTAATTGATGAAGAAGACTGTCTTCATCGATAGTAGCCGGCTGCCATTCATCAGGCCTCTCAACTGGAGAAACAGTAGCACGAGTTCCGGTAGTTGCTAAAATACTTCCCACTTTACTGATTGTAATTGAGATACCAAGTTTGGCAGCTGCTTGCATTACCTATAACCATGAGGTACTTTCAATATATGCATTAACTAAAATAGATTTACACAGAGAAAGGGTGCTTACTGATTTATCTCCATGAAACTCGTGACATTTTCTGCCTCACTTGTGCACACGTATGTCTAGAACATGCATTATATTACAAAATCTGTGGTATGTGAATCATGTGATGCATGCCCTAGAGGTCATACACCACGAGCTAAAGAGTACAACACAGAAACAGAATAAGGTGCTCAGTACCTAGGGTAGCTCCAAAATGGTAATGTCAATATGTTGCAAATTCAATCAATTACGATAAATTCATAAAAAAACACTCTATAGTTATTCATTGTTCTCTTAGTGCTCAAGGAAGTTTGAATGAATGCCAACCTTAATTGCAGATGGCACAATTTCCTTACACTTCGATATGATAAAAAAATCCCAAACTTTCATATTATTATCTGCCCATTGGTTGTGGTAAGTGACTAAATCAATCTAGCTCCCAACTACTAATTCTGCGCCAACTTCCCTTATTACTCATAACTCGGGATACATATTGTTGTCGGTAGTTGGCTGCAATAAAATCCTGGTCCCGCTGAAGTCTTAATCATATACCTAGTGGTACCTCAACACATGTGTGCCCTAGCCAATCCTTTGTTTAAAGCATGTCATTTGGTTTACAGGGACACATAGCCATGCCATCTATAACGGTCCTCCCAATGGTTTTTCTGTAATTGGTGCCACACAGCTTCCCTAAGGGCTTCTCCTAAAATTTAACTCTGTACATCCAACATCAACCAGCTTCTCTGCTTTGTTTTTAGGCTTTTCATAACTTCTTTTCATCAAAAGATAAAAATAAATGAAGTTTCTCACCCTTTTGTCATGTTCATGCAATAAATTGTAATCAAATAAGGTGAGATGCATTAATTAGGTAAAATATCAAGAGTACTATCAGATGACTAGGAAGCTTGGTCAATGAATGCACTACCAGCATCTCCTAAAAATGCACTTTTTGTAAAGCGTCACTCATAATTTTGAGTACAAATTCTTGCATGACAAATAGATGCTTCAGCTCTTTTTTCCATTAGCAACATTGACTTTTTTATGAATCCAATCTTCACTGGAGAATCTTGCCCATACAACAAACAATTAGTTAACAAGCTGATAGGAGAAGACATTGCCACCAAATGCAGAGATAGTATCGATTCCCCATCGATACTCAACATGACATGCCTATTGAACACAATGCCTCAAAACAACAATGCGCAGTTAACACAAGGTTGGCATGACAGATATGCATTGAACATCTAAGCACCTACAAAGTTAAGGAAAAAAAATTGGCTGAAGATGAGGAGTATGCACGATATATGCTAATACAATGGCACACCTGCACATGACTGGTTTCAATTTTGCTAAGCAGAGGATTTAGCAGGACCGAAGAAAACCACTGCCTGAGGCAATCGCGCCAGTGCTCAACCTGAGGATAGATGCCTAGATTCTCAAAAGCTTCAATTGACTCTTCCATGGACATGGGTGAAGGAAGCTCTCCTTCCCCTTTCTTAGGAGGAGTGCTGAACTTCTGGGAACCAGGAGACATCCTGACAGGCCTCAATGGCATACTCCTCGTAGTTCCAGAAGTGTTAACTGAAGCGCCAACTGTGCTGGGGCTGGCTATACCGAAACCACGCAAGGTAGGAGGCGGAGTTGCCAATTTTCCAGCTGATTCTGAAATTTTCTCGCCAACATTGGCCAAAAACTGTTCAAGCTCTTCTTCTGTTGCTATCTCTTTACCACTGTAACCTCGCTTATTTGACCAAGGGGTGGAAACTGATTGATCAAAACCTGGCGAAGTCTGAGCAGAAGGCAACTGTGAAGCAGCTACGGGAACAAGATATAAAGGAGATGTAGAACCTGATGGTTTGGATGGGGTGCCGAAAGAATAGGTCTTACTCCCACTGTTGGTGTTGGATTTTCCACTGCCAAGTTGAGATGGCCGAGTGGAACTAGTCATCGGCGGATGAAGTGGGACAAGAACATCAGCAGGAGATGCTGACTTGGATTTTGTTTTAGGAGGTTTCTTCAAAGGTTGTGTTCCTGCTTTTTCAGTCTTTGCCCTTATTCCTAAAAGCCCTACCTGTCGGCTTGAAAGAACAATTTGCTCCTTTTTTCCTTTAGAGGGAGATATAACCGCTACACCAGCAGCATTTCTTGTTCTCCATAGGAAAATGACTTTGGCAAGGGCAAGCATGGTTCCCAGAAAAAACAACCCCAGGATGGTTTGGATTCCTTTCCCAAACAAAACTGAGTAAAATAAATAAAAAGATACGAATTAAAGAGGAGAAATACAGCACTCTAAAAGAGGGAGTTAAGACCAACCAATGAAAAGCCTCTTGGAACTGGGTTACTTACAAGCAACATGGGAAGGAATAAAACTGAGCTTCAAACTGTCAATAAGCCCATTTGCCCTTCAAAATTCAGAACAAATGATTCGACTAGCAACAATATGAGGAGAAGGGGGAAAAATCCAAGCCTATGCATCACAAATAAACAATATGCAAGAAAAGAAATTTTGGTCGAGTTGTTGGCACAGAGAAAACCTAGGAAAACAGATAAGAAATACAACGTCAAATCTGTTTTCCTTTAGATTCAAAGCCATGACAACTGGATAATCAGCTTAATCTTGACCTGCAAAAAAGTGCAGGCAGAATATTTGGTTTGGTTTATTCCCGTACGATTACTTGGTTGAATTCCCCTATACCGGTAGTGCATAACTTACATTGTTGTAAGCATTGTCTTCACCCTTTGTTCTCATTCTATTTAAGGAAAGGAACACCAAAGTAACATGAAACTTACTTTAGAATCCTCGGGGACCGCAAGAACTAAAAGTCATACTCTTACCGGGGACTAAGCTGCTATGTACCTGAGGGTGTGAGAACAAAGACGAGACTCAAAGTGCATACTTATTTCTGCTCTCAAGCAACATCGCGTGCCATAAATTGGGAGATTGTCGTAGTTGAATGTATGGTAAGAGTTGAGTCCTAGAAAAAAAAGACAAAAATTTCAAACCTATAGCTTATCAAAATTACGATTTTTCAGTATCCTACAGTTGGTTTGGCCATGAGCAGAAACAGGTTGGCAGTTTATGAGACATAAGCCACTGCAAAAACTCCCACTATGTGCATATAAGTTGGGTGTGTATAAGCATAAGCAAACAGAAAGGAAACAAATCAATTAGTTTGTGAACAATTTGAAAGATTCAAAACCGTGAGGTCCGTGACTTTCCCGTCTTCTCTATTGGGGGACATATAGACAGACATCTTCGTACCGGGAAATGATGCTGAGGAGAGCAAAGGCGGAGGCGGTGGATAGAGAGAGAATGCAGAGGAGCGCGGACGTAGAAGGGCGCAGGCTGTTGGTGGTTAAGGCGGCGGAGAGGGCTGGGTTCTGATACACCGCGAACTTCGAAGGGTTTGGTGGAGGCGATCCCTTGTTTCGTCTTCCTCCTCCTCCGCCGCTGCCGTCCATGGTGGAAAAAGACTAGGGTTTGGTCTGGTATGACTACCGGAAAGAGAATGCGCTCCTTAAACTCTGCGGTGGTCACCAGCACCCACTTTGTTGCTACCCCCGCTCCAGAGCTCCTCTTGCGTTTGAAATTCTCAGGGCTAACTACACTTTGCTCCCTTCAAGTATTCCCATCTTTTCTAATTTCAAACAAAATTAAATAATGTTCTCAAATTGGCCCCTCGTTAACTTCTGTGAATAGGGGTGAAAGTGTAAACCGGAAAACCAAATCAAACCAGCAAACTGAACCAAACCAGCAATTCGATTTGATTTTTTAGTTCATTCGGTCCGGTCCGATTTGAAAATTTAGAGAAATTTCAGTTCGGTTTTCGATTTTAGACCCTTCTAACCCAAACCAAACCGGACCGAACCGGTATATGTAAAAAAACTTAAAAATTTAAATATATAAGTACAGTGGTACACCGCGTGTAATCGTGTATATGTAAAAAAAATAATCGTTTCCTTCACTTTCACTTTTCATTTACTCTCGGCCTCTCGCCGCCTTCACTTCTCATTCTCAGTGCTCTACCTCTCAAAATCTCACTCACTTTCATCCTTTCAGACCCTCCACCTCTCGGCTCTCACTGATTTTTTAATAAAATTTAGTTTGGACTGAGTTTATTTGACATTGACCTATTAATTATTTACAATTTTTTTTATTTTTGACCTAAACCGAATTACGCCGAAATCGGACCGGACCAAACCGAGACCGGCTGGACCAAATCGAACCACTTCGATTCGGTTTCGGTTTTAAAACCTTCAAACCCGTCATTCCGGTTTGATCCGAGTTTTTTGGCCAAACTGGACCGGTATCACCCCTATCTGTGAAACTTGTTAAACCAAATAAAAAGGTTAAAAAACATGACACAATCCTACCATTGCACAATTATAACAAAAAGAAGCGAATGGATCTTATCTTATTGACTAGTGGTTGCTCGTGCTTGAAGGCACTTGGTTGAAAATTTTAAAAATTTGCAAGAAGAAACTCAAAATTTTTGTTAAAAGATTATACTTAGTTAACAAATCATCGTAACAAAATTCGCTTTCTAATTGTAAGTGAAGTAAAACAACCACCATATTGTTTTTTAAATTCTTGTAATTCTTTTAGAAAATATAGCAACATATAACATCTAGATGACCAACCTAACTTAAATAACATTAAAAAGATGTCCAAATCACACCATCACTATAACAGAACCAAGGCGTCTAGTAATTTAACTCTAAGCAAACTGATCTAACAAAGATGACAATAACTCGTAAAATTGAAGGTGGTACGGAAATGCATATCTATATTGTTGTTTGTATTGATGTCTCAATCACAAATTACACGTAACCACCGAATGGTTTTTTAATGCATGGCCTCTAAGTCAAATTCCGTAACACTTTTCAACTATTTAAAGCACTAACTCGTGCAATAAATGAATGGAAGCACACATGAAGCATTATGCACCCAAGAGAGGATAGGAGACATACCAGTAGGACCAATATCATTGAAGTAGCCATGCATAAGGTCCAAGGGAAGGTAGATTACCTAGGAAGCATAAAAACTCCTAGTAGGTCACCGTATTTGGGTCGAACACGTCAGGAAACGTAGGGGTCACGTAACCCCGAAGACACGCGGGGACACGCCGTCCTAATGTAGGGGTCACGTATCCCCCGAAGACATGCGGGGACACACCCTACACGGTGTGTCCATTAAGTTTCTATATTTTTGAAGGAAACATGACAATGACACAACAGGACATTCATGAGAATACAACTTGTCCATTGCGTGTTCCCATCGTGTCCGTCCTTAAAAACATGTAAAAATTTAATTGACACACCACGTGTTGTGTACCATACGTATCTTCTTTGCGTCCAAGTGTCCCCACTCTTCCGACACAGATACGACAACCACCTAAGAGTGTTTGTGTTTTATAACGTGCCATATAATTGATTTCTAAACCAAATTAATAGGCGCATTAATGAAAGATGTTAGTGAGTACCAAAAAGCACCGATCACTCTATCTAGACCATTAAAAGTGACCACTGACCACTCTCAATTTTACACATGGAAGGACTCCTAACCATGTGGGAACATGTTGAACGATGACAAAAAATGGTCAAATTTAGTCTATAATTAAAACAAACACTTACACAAAACATGGAGCTTGATAGATGAATTAAATTAAAAATGATTCGTACTTAATAGATACAATTAAAACAAACACATAATATGTTGATTTTAGCGTCAAAAAGCTTCCAAAACGTAATTTCACAATGCATATGCAACCAAAATGGAAAGAAGATTTCATGAAAAGTTGCAGGCTGATATGAAGTCTTCTTTCAAAAGTATGTGTTTGCTCAATGAACAGATATTCCCAAATGTGTCATTCATACTTGGTTTTCCCAAAGTAGTCAACGACCTACACCAATTCAATACCACCACCAATCTTTTACCCCTTCAAACTTGTTATTCATAACTTCTTTGTCCATCCATGTATAAATTGGAATGGAGTTTCTCCATTGAGAAAAATGCATGACAATCTAGTCACTTAAAAAAATAATAGTGTCAAACTAAAATTAATGTACAAATAAAAATTTAAACATTTAAGTATGAAATTGTATGAGTACGAAACTACCTTATTACATTTAGAAGATTGAACAAAAAGGACTTTAAATACAGGTATATACAATCACTGGCCAATATAGTGTAATCTCCAACAAGGGGTCGAAAGGAATGGGGATCACAGAACGACTGAAAATATTGATTCCACCAAACCCTTCTGCAACCTTGTGGAAGGCAAGAGAGGGAAAGTAGAAATAGCTACCAATTTGATATTTGACTTGAAGGATATAAGTAAAGTTTTGCCTTGGTGGGATGGGGAAATTGGTGACATACACCCCATCCTGCCACAAGTTCCTTCTCTGTTGCACCCCATTCTTACTCATCAATCACAGCATTTGTTGTCAGTTTTTGATAGTTGAACTCTGCTTGTAGGTAGTAGCAAGAAGATTAAAACCTTGCATGCTTATTCATGCATTGTGCAAACAAATTTAGAAATAGAAATAAATTGCAGCAAAAAGTAGGGAATCACAAATGGAATTGCATGCATCACTGCAAATTCTGAGTCAACAACGGCATTAGTGTTGAGTTGGTTAAAAATCTTATAAAATCATGTGGATTGTATCCATTGGATGCAGATTTTTAATCATAGAACTCATTGTCCATGTGCTCTCTTGAGAATATCACAAAATAATATAGGCATTCAAAGATAATGACTCAATTGAAACCACTACATAAAATTTTCACATCTTGGTAACCAAATCAACCTAGCAAAACTCAAAAAATTCAAGTAAAGCAACTTAGTTTCAACTAACGAAATGGAGATGTATAATCTGATCACCACTTCAAATCAACAAAAATAATTGTGGCTAAAACTTGAATCCAAATTACAGTAATTTAGACCAAGGGTATATGTCCATCCAGCTAAGAAAAGAAGAAAAACAAATACCAATTCCTGAAGGGTTTTCGATTCCAAATTCTCAAAATTCAATACAATATTGATTCAGTTTTCTTGAAATTTTAGGTAAGCAAAAATGGTAAATTTACACATCCTAAAGAAACACGCCGATGGGTACTCAAAAAAAGAGTACATTCATTCAGTTATTTAAAATTAGTATATGAGAAAATGTGATCAAGACTATTATACCAACATATATTTTTATTTTTTTCCTTTTACCATGTGGAAGACTTGCTTAATTAGAGTGCTACAATCTCATAAATAAATAAATCAGCGTCACCAATAAAGGGTTTTCGAACACTTATCTCATTGTTGGCCACGTCTAGTTTCGTGCGAAAGTCTCTTTTTACAGAAATACCCTTTAGATCGAAAAGTCGCATTTTCGGAGATGATTTTCAAATTTCGAGACTCAATTCACGAAACGTTTGGTTTTGCACAAAATCTCAGAATCTATCTTTCGTGTTTCTTCCAAAATGTCATATGGATTGAAAAGTTGCATTTTTACCAAAATGTCCTAGAATAAAAAAGTTGCATTTTCAAGTACAATTTGAATTTTGAGACTCAATTCATGAAATATCCGATTTCGTGAAAAATCTTAAAATTGATTTTTTGCGTTTCTTCCGAAATGTCCCCCGTGTCGAAAATTTGTATTTTTACCAAAACGCCCTTCGGGTCGACAAATCAAGTTTTTGGGGACGATTTTGAATTTTGAGACTCAATTCACAAAACATCTAGTTCACGCGAGATCTCGAAATCGATCTTTCGCATTTCTTCCAAAGCGTCTTCTTGGTTGAAAAATCATATTTCTACCAAAATGCCCTTTGGGTTGAAAAGTTGCATTTTCGGGGATAGTTTCGAATTTCGAGACTCAATTCACAAAATGTTTGGTTTCGCGCAAAATCTCAGAATTGATCTTTCGCGTTTCTTGTGAAACGTTATCCGGATTGAATAGTTGTATTTTCACTGAAACGCCCTATGGATCAAAAAGTTGCGTTTTTTAGAATAGTTTCAAATTTCGAGACTCAATTCACGAAATATTCAGTTTCGCGTGAAATCTCAAATTGATCTTTTGCGTTTCTTCTGAAACATACTCGTTGAAAAATTGTCTTTTTACCGAAATGTCCTTCGGGTCGAAAAGTCGCATTTTCAGGAATTGTTTCAAATTTTGAAGCTCAATTCACAAAACGTTTGGTTCGTGCGAAATCTCAAAATCGATCTTTCGCGTTTTTTCTGAAGCGTCCTCCACGTTGAAAAGTCACGTTTCTACCGAAATACTCTATGATTTGAAAAGTCGAGTTTTCGGAGACGGTTTCAAATTTCAAGACTCAATTCACAAAACATCC
>JABCMJ010018825.1:0-14048 GCA_014822125.1 Arbutus unedo | reverse complement strand
GTATATATGTATATAAGTCTTAATATATAGACACACATACTATAGAGCCTACATATATAACAAACTAAAAATAAGTTAACACAAACAAGTTTTTTGTTTTCGTTTTTTTAAAAACAAAAATAAAAATTAGGAAACAAAAATAGAAAACACAAAACAGAAAACAGGAAGTGTTACCAAACATAGCCTTAGAATTCATTCTTCCAAAAGTTTTTTATTAAAAAATAATGTAAAATTCAATAGTCACTTCAAAGAACTTTTTGAACTTTCATTATCTATAAGTTTATATACTTCGACAATAATTTAAAGATTTATAATCTACATTCAAGATTTAAAATTTAAAACATATATTAATGATATTTATACCGCGCTTAACTTTCGCTCATGTGTTAAAATTTACCATTTAAATACATACAATGTGACAAAGAAACAATGTGAATGAGGATACAAAATTTACTCAATTTGGGTAAGTTCATAAATTGATGCAAGTTTTTCCTTGTCTGTATTTTATCTTTTGTATGGAAGACAAAAAGTGTAAGTGGACCAACCGAGAGATAATAGATTTATTTTTTTCAAACTCAATGGTATTTGCGCTGCATTTAACCTCCTCTCTTTGTGTTAAATTTAGCACCAAAATACATAGAAAGAAATTTACAAAAAGATAGAAAAAGCGCATAAGCCATGGAAGAAAACTCATTTCACACTGGCCTAGTAATGGACTAGATTCGAACTGAATTCGGCAGGATTCGAATTGAATTTGAGAGGATTTGAATTTGATGTGAATATTAAAAAATTCAAATCCAGCCCGAATTAAAATTTCATAAATTCGTTGCAAGGCAACAGGCTGTCTTTGCATTTTTGTCTTACTCATCTCATGGTGATAATACAATTGGTCTATTACTCTTATTCAGACCAGTTATTCAAGTCAAACTTTCTCCAGAGAATACTAGCTCACCTGCTATCGACGGGAATTTGAATCTAAATTTAAACAGATATACGATATGATAATCTAGTTCGATTTGATTAATTTAACATGTTTACAAATTAATCATGCATGCTAAAAAATTGCTCAATTTTAAGCCCAATATTATTTGTGTCTTTATATGCAAGAAATCAATTCACTCGAAATCCTCTAAATATGAGTACTTCGACAAAAAAGAAAAAACATGTTGCAAGCCAATACGACATAAGTGTTATTAAGGCTCCATTTGGCCTACATTTGTCTCGAATTATTTTTTCAATTTAGTTAATTGTTTTTTTCTTTTGTACATTTAGAATTCATTCTTCCAAAATATTTTATAAACAAATAATGTAAAATTCAATATTAATCACTTCAAAGAACTTTTTGAATTCTCAATATCTATAAGTTTATATACTTCGACCATCATTTAGAAATTTATAATCTACAATTCATAATTAATTTAAAATTAAAAATATTAATAATATTAATTTATTTCACACTTAACTTCGTTAAACTTTACCATTTAAATACATACAACGTGAAAAAGAAACAGTGTGAATGGTAATACCGAATTTACTCAATTTGGGAAAGTTTATAAGTCGATGCAAGTTTTTTCTTATTTGTCTTTTATCTTTTGTATTGACGAAGAAAAATGTTAGTGGACCAACCCAAATATAATATTATTATGTTTTTAAACTTCGTCGTATTTAAGTTGCATTTAACATCCTCTCTGTGTGTTAAACTTTAGCATCAAAATACATAGCAAGAAATTTCCAAGAAGATAGAGAAAGCGCGTAAGCGATGGAAGAGAACTCATTTTACGCTGACCAATTTATTGAACCAGATTTGAATTTGATCTGAATATAAACAAATTCAAATCCAACCCGAATTCGAATTTCGTAAATCCATTACACGTCAATCTGAATCCGAATACAAATATAAATTTAAATAGATATATGATATGATAATCTGGTCCGATTAGTTTCTTTTAACGTGTTTAAAAATGAAGCATACATGCTCAAAAATTGTTCTCTTTTAAAATGCATAAGGACAAAATGCATGAAGGACAAAATTGTTCTCTTTTAAAAATGAAGCATACATGTCAAGAGTGTTTAGACCAGCTTATTATGCACATCTTCACATGATCTTTCTAAGAAACTAATTCTATCGTTCACTAGCAAAGATCTCAATTAAAACCATCACAAAATCCTATATGAACTAAACCCATAATAATAGATAGCACCAACGAGGTTTCTAATCTTAGACCTTAGAAAGAAACAAGTCCGTAAATTCCTAACCATGAAAACTAGGCCAACTCTTTGAAATTAATCACAAGCCTTCTATAATGTCAGGTCCTAAATTGAAGAATGTAAAACTTATCATAGGCTACCACGTACTGGTGTCAGCTATTTAACTCATTTCGGTTCTAACAGCATTAGAAAATTTGTAAGAAACACAAGCCTTGCAATGTCAATTATTTATCAAAATATAAGAAAATTGATGATCCGTCCCGAGCAAATTCGGGACACGCAAAACTCCGGAAGTTGAAATACATACAGCTGCTCAATATCGAGCCAAAACAAGGGAAATTATTCCTAAATAGTTTTAATAGGACGGTGCGAAAGATTTTCTGGGAAGAGGTCAAGAGACTGCGACTGCATCATTTTTCGGAGGTTCTTCATCAACAGCATTGGCGGCATTGGCGGAGGTCCAATAACGAATCATCGACCTACCAAGAATGTTTGTGATTGGAAGCGGACCCCTGAAAACAAGGTTCAAGTAACATGTCAACCAAAAAAATTGTTAATTTTCCTCCATTTTCTGTGATTTGAATTCAGTATCAGTGCATGAAAGTTTTGTGGCGAGAAACTAGTAACCTAATGGTTGCCAGGAGTTACCAATTACGGGAATCGAAACTATTGTTACGGTTGTCCCCCATGACAAAGACATAACCTATAGGCACAATCTGCAGAAAGATAAATTGCTAAGTTTCCAAACCAATGAACATTTTAGGCCTCTCATAAAGGTAACGATATGAAAATGACATCAAGAAAGGAAAATTAGCAAGAAGAACGAGTCCTTACGATTGGATCCATTTCATAAGCAAGTGGCTCCAAAATGAAATCTTCATCTTGCACAATGCCATTCACCAATAACTTACCATCACGGACCTAATAATTAAGCACAGAATTTTGTGACGATTTTGCATCAAGATGAGGGATGTGGAATTTTTCAGTTGAAAGGAAACAAGAACTTACTTCAACGTAATCCCCTTCTTTCGCAACAATTCGTTTTATAAATACCGTATCAGAACTGCAGCCATATGCCTCCTGCATCACCATAACAAAAACATCAAACGTATAGTTTCTGATGAAATGGTCAGAAGATAGTTAAGTGGTCAAACTCATTACAGACCTGAAGATTTGGAGGGGCCTTGAATACCACAATGTCCGAAACACCAGGCTTCCTAAAGACGTACGAAATCTGACGCACCAAATAAAGAGACTCTCAAACCAAATGAAACATGCACATGCAGATAAGAAAAATAAACATGTATACCAAGGCCTACTCAGATCAAGTTGTTCATTGTCTTAGAAATGGACATTTAACAGAGACTCTAGAACAGATAACAATCAAAGCAAGAATCAGTCTAAGGGGGTAAGGAGTTTTTACCTTCTCAGCTAAAACTCGGTCACCCACATGCAGAGTCGGATACATAGAGGACGTCGGAATTGATCTCGTCTCCCCCAACGATGACCAGAAAAATACATTAACAGTACAAGCCGTGAAAACAGTTTTCACATTCTCAGCATCCAAATACAAAAACCTCTTAAGCCAACTCCTCCTCCTCCCAACTGCCCTCGAACTTGAGGCTCCCTTTTCCCCTTCACTCTTCCTCCCACCGTTATCAACCGCCCCGTCTCTAGCTGACCCCGGCACCAGTTCGTTACGCGGAAGCCACTTCGACCCATGCAGAAATGGAATGAATGACGAGGCCTTTAGAGATGAAATCCCAAAATTCCCCGTGTATGAAGCTCCAGAAACACCGGCCGATGACTTCACAAGAGAAATCAGACCGACGACGATGGGGGAAGAACTACAGGTCTGTCCCAGAAATTCAGCAGCAAGAGTCGAGTACATACATGAGGAGAAGCTCTTGGCCCGGAAACTCAATTTCGGCTCGAGTTCGGGCTTCTGGTTGGGGTGGACCAAATGGGGTCGGACGAAGCATTCATGAAACAACCGACAGCTTCCGGCTTTGTTTGAAGCGGCAGCGGCCAGGTTTTGGGCCACGTAGCCCGAGTAGGTGACGGTGAACCTGATGGCCATAGCAGCGGATTTTGACTGATGGATTGAGATTTCAAGAGAAGATGAGCCCTAGAACCAGGAAACGCCAATGGTGTTTAACGGAATGGTGAATTTGAGAGTCAACCTGAAAAATCGAAACAAAATGAGATAAATCGTCTGCAAATTTGGGTGTTGTGCTGATGAGAGAGAGAGGAAGAAGTAGAAGGTAGTAGACAAACCTAGTGAGTCCCCGGCAGTCTCTCCAATAACAGAGAGACGGGCTGAATAGAGAAGAGAGAACTTCGGACACGAAAAACAAGAATATGGGAGGAAGGGGAGATGGCTACGGGCTTTTATAGAGGAATAATACTGTGTACACAGATATAGAGATACAGATCGAATACAGATAGGTCCGGTATCGTTAGATACATGTAAGATTATTATGCATTTAATGGTGCTAAACCTATCTGTATTCGATATGTATTCTTAAACCCGTGTACGAATACTTTCCATTTATAGATAAAAGAACGAAATCCTCTTCCGTTCATCTTCGAATCAATAAACTGACCAAGAATGAACCCCACAAGGTTAACAAATGAAGGCTCCATTTAGACTGTGGTATTTATTAAAAAAAAATTTTGTTCTTATGTGAAATTTTTTTGTTTTTTATCAATTTTTTGTGATTTATTAGTTCATCTCGACAAGAGTTTTTAGAAAAGTTATAAATCATAGGTCAAATTTTAAAAAAATTCAAAAACAAATAAAAAACAGAGTTTTTTTAACTTATTCGTCGTCTTTAGTGACATTCTTTTAACTTTTGGACATAATTTTATACTATTTAGATTTCTTTCATCAAGAAAGACCAATAAATAACAAAACATTAAGGTTAAAACAATAAATACAAAAAAATAAATTAAAATAAAAAAATAAATTAGTTAAATCAAATCTACCCGAAATTGAATAGACAGGATCCCATTCTTATCAAAACTTACTTTTTTTAGTCTTTCGATGGTTAATTTAGAATTCATTCTTCTGAAATATTTTATATAAAAATAATGTAAAATTCAATAATCACTTCAATGAAAATTTTGAACTCTCATTATCTACAAGTTTATATACTTTGATGATAATTTAAAGATTTAAAATCGATAATTCAAGATTTAATGTTTAAAAATATTAATGAAATTTATACCGCACTTAATTTTCGTTCATGTGTTAAATTTTACTATTTAAAAATATAGAAGGTGACAAAGAAATAGCGTGAATAAGGATACGGAATTTACCCAATTTGGGTAAGTTCATAACTTGATGCATGTATTTTTTTTATCTGTCTTTTATCTCTCGTATGGAAGATGAAAAGCGTAAGTAGATCAACCGAGCGATAATAGTATTATTTTGTTCAAACTCAATGGTATTTGCACCCCGTTTAACCTCTTCTCTCCGTGTTAAACTTTAGCACCAAAATACATAGAAAGAAAATTACAAGAAGATAGAGAAAGTGCGTAAGCGATGGAAGATAACTCATTTCACGCTGGGCTATTAATAGACCAAATTCGAATTGAATTCCGCAAGATTCGAATTGAATCAAGAGGATTCGAATTTGATGTGAATATTAAAAAATTCAAATCCAACCCGAATTAGAATGTCATAAATTCGTTGCAAGGCAACAGGCTGGCTTCCTCATCTCATGGTGGTGATACGATTAGTCTATCACCCTTATGCAGACCAATTATTTAGGTCAAACTTTCTTAAAGTATTGGTTCACCAGCTATTGACGGAAATCTGAATCCGAATTTGAATTTAAACGCACAAACGATATGATAATCTGCTTCAATTTGATTCTTTTAATGTGTTTAAAAATTAAGCATGCATACTAAGAAATTGCTCTATTTTAATCCCAATATTCGTGTCTTCATATGCAACCAATCAATTTACTCGAAATCCTCTAAATAGGAGTACTTCAACAAGCAAAAACATGTTGCTAACCAATACAACATCAGTGTTATTAAGGCTTTATTTAGCCTACATTTGTCTCGATTTATTTTTTTAATTTATTTAAATTTTTTTATTTTTTTATTTTCTCTATCAATAAATTATTGGCTTATTAAGACGAAAGCAATATGAAAGATACAAATTATGATCAAAAGCTTTAAAAAAATTTATTAAAGACAAAAATTACTTAAAACAAATTAATTAATTAAATCTGAACTTCAAAAAATTAATAAATATAAAAATAACTGAACAAAAATAAAAAATTTATTAATAATAAAGTTATTAAAACTTGCCTAATTATAGTACTCCATTCAATCGCATTTCATATCAGCTTTCAAAATCCAAAAAAATAAGAATTTTCAAATCTTGTTCATAAGAACATGTGTTCGACGTTTTTCTAAAAAAAAAATTTTGAAAAATTATTAAAAGTGAAACTATAATTCCGATCCAGATTCGGATCCAAAAGCAGATTAAATATATTTGAATTTGATCATTAAGTTTTGATTTTTTAAATTCGTAAAATCAAATTCAGTCTAGCTTGTTGATTGGCCTAATTTAGTGTAAATGAGATTTTAATTCGAGAAAAGTTTTTTTATTTGAGCTATGATCGTCAGTTTTACTTTGCCAAACTTTTTCAAGATAATAGTAAACATTTCAAAAGTACTAATGACTCAGAAATAATATTAAATTAGACTATATTATAAAAGAACCTCAATTTATAAAGATAAATATCAATATAATAATATTTATTACTATGCAAGAAAAACAGTAATCCTAGAAAAAGAATAGACAAGTATATCAAAAATGTTTGGACACTACTAAAATGCAAATTAGGTCCCATTTGGTTAGGCCCACTTTTTTTTAATTTTTCCCAAAATTTCTCTATTTACTAATTTTGTTCTTATATATTATATTCATGTACACTATACTCTCATTCATTATATGTGTTATTTTTTTTTTTTTTAGTATTTGACTGGTACATTTAGAATTCATTGTTCCAAAATACTTTATAAAAAAATAATATAAAATTCAATAATCACTTCAAAAAACTTTTTGAATTCTCATTATCTATAAGTTTATATACTTCGACCATAATTTAAAAATTTATAATCTATAACACATAATTTTAAACTTTAAAAAATTAGTAATATTAAACTTTCGTCCATGTGTTAAACTTTACCATTTAAATACATGCAATGTGACAAAGAAACAGCGTGAATGACAATACCAAATTTATTCAATTTGGGTAAGTTCATAAATCGATGCAAGATTTTTCTTATCTGTCGTTTATCTTTCATATGGATGACGAAAAGTGCAAGTGGATCAACCGAGAGATAATAGTATTATTTTTTTCAAACTCAATGGCATTTTCGCCGCATTTAACCTCCTCTCTCCGTGTTAGATTTAGCACCAAAATACATTGAAAGAAATTTACAAGAAGATAAAGCGTGTAAGCGATGGAAAAAAAACTCATTTGACGCTGGCCTGTTAATGGACCAGATTCCAATTGAATTTGGCAATATTCGAATTGAATTCGAGAGGGTTTGAATTTGATGTGAATATAAAAAAATTCAAATCCAACCTGAATTAGAAATTCATAAATTCGTTGCAAGGCAATAGGCTGGCTTTGCGTTTTTGTCTTTCTTATCTCATGGTGATAATACGATTGGTTATAACCTTTACTTGGACCAGTTATTCAAGTCAAACTTTCTTCAAAGAGTACTGACTCACCGACTATCGATGGGAATTTGAATCCAAATTCTAATTTAAACAGATATACGATATGATGATTCGGTTAAATTTTTTTTTTGCCTACATTTGTCTCGAATTATTTTTTTCAATTTTTTTGCTTTTGTTACTTCCTATTTTAATGAATTATTGACTCGTCTTGACGAAAGCATTTTGAAAAATAAAAATTATCGTCAAAAGCTTTAAAAAAATTATTAAAGACAAAAGTTAATTAAAATAGACATATTAATTGAATATTTTTGTTTTCCTTAACTTAAAAATATTAATAAATTCAAAAAATAATTCAAACCGTGCGCAAAATGTAGGCCAAATGAACTGATAAATTATTAATTCAAAACATTAATGAATTATTGCTCACTGAATAAATTTGTCTGTTTTTAAATTAATTTTTGCTTAACTTCAAAAATTACACAGAAAAATTTATTAAGAGAGCAATAATTCATTAATTTTTAAGAAAAACAAAAATAATAGGCCAACGTGGATTTATTAATATTTTGAATAGAGTAATAATTCATTATTTTTGATTTTTTTTTATATTTGCATGAAATTCAAATTCTTTCAAATTCAACTATCAAATTCAATTCGAATCTTGCCGAATTCAATTTGAATTTGGTCGATTAATAGGCCAATGCGAAATGAATTCTCTTCCATCGCTTACGTTCTTTCTCTATCTATTTGTAAATTTCTTTCTATGTATTTTGGTGCTAACATTTAACACAGAGAGAGAAGGTTAAATGCAGCGAAAATACCATTGAGTTTGAAAAAAATAATACTAATATCTCTCGGTTGGTCCACCTACACTTTTCGTCTTCAATACGAAAGACAAAAGTCAAATAAGAAAAAACTTGCATCAATTTATGAACTTACCCAAATTGAGTAAATTTCGTATCCTCACTCACGCTGTTTCTTTGTCACATTGTATGTATTTAAATGGTAAAGTTTAACACATGACCGAAAATTAAACACGGTATAAATATCATTAATATTTTTAAATTTTAAATTTTAAATTTTTAATTGTAGATTATAAATCTTTAAATTATAGTCGAAGTATATAAACTTATAGATAATGAGAGTTCAAAAAGTTCTTTGAACTGATTATTGAATTTAACATTATTTTCTTATAAAATATTTTCGAAGAACGGATTCTAAATTTACCAGACAATTACAGTAAAAAAAAGTAAAAAAAATGAACAAAGAATGAGAGTTCAAAAAGTTCCTTTGAAGTTATTCTTGAAGTCCACATTTTTTATTAGATATGTTGGAAGAATGAAGTCTAAATTTACCGGCCAAAGTCCCTTGGTTTGGCACACTGTTTTTTTTATTTCCCCAAAATTTGTCTATTTACTAATTTTGGTCCTTATATTTTTGCAATTAACAGAAGAAAAATGAAATTTTCAACAAGAGCACTGAACTCTCAACTGTAAAATTGAAAATTTCTATTCACACCAACTTAATGTCTCTCACACATAATTTATACACGTAAATGAATCTAACTTGTGCGGCTTAGTTTCTAACTTCTGTACAATCACGCGTTTTTAGTCATATGCATTATGTAACGCTCCAAAAATTCGATTCGTTAATTAAAAAATATCATGAAATGAGAAAGTAAAACTTAGAAGTTACATTAAACAAATCGAGTTCGGACATTTTAAAATATTACAATCCTTAAAAGTTTTAAATTTAAAGTATATATAGTACATGGACACATCAAGAGGATTTCAAAAACAAAAGAGAATCATCTAACATCGACCAATATAGTCAGTTTCTTCTACTTCAACAGCTTCAACAACGGTATCCTTAGGATACGTGTCTTCATCTTCATTCAACGTTGGAATACCATAGGACAACGTAACAAACACGAGTTGTGACACTCAATAGGATAAAAAAAACTACTCAATCTCCTTACATAAATGATATGACAATATGACAAGTATGCATGATTCACGTAAGTTCAAAAATAAAAAACAAAAGGTATATCAGAGTTTATTAGTTTTAAAATCTCAAATCAACCTTAGTCAAATTAACCTATAATGCTCCTTCACGCTACGCTTATGCTCCCATACACTAAGTTCTCATACGCCATCCTTCCATACAACAAGTTCTTATACATTATGTTCCAGTACACTATGCTATTGTCTATTATGCGCATGTTTTCATGCTTCTCCAACCTAATTCTAGTCTTCTACAAAATAAGTCCTAATGAACACATTTTGGTTGAGGCACAGTACGACTCAAAACATAGCATGATTCATGATATAGTATATGGCTCAAGATATACTATGGTTCGATGCATAGCCCAACCCAAGACATTCCCAAATTCTAGGTTCCATATCTTCTAACCTTCTTGAAGTCATCACCAGGTTGACATCATTAGCATAAAATAATATCAAAATGATAAAATCAATGATCAAGAGCATTATGAGATCCGTAAACTATGTTTAGTGCATAATTCGTTGGGTGCTAAATTTTACATAAATTCCATGTAAACAATTAATAAAAGTCAATATACATAATAGTCATGTGAGTCCTATGTTCCAAAATCAACCCAAAACATGTGAAAACTAAAGTCATTGACTCCTGAACTAGAGGGTCCAAACGGTAGGCTGAGTAGAGAGGCCAACCAAAGTGCAGGGCCGGGTCCGAGTTTTTAGGGTAGGCAAAATCTAAAAAAAAAAGTCCTTTTATATTTTCTAAATGTAAAAAAAAAAATTAATAATAATTTTAAAAACAAAATTACAAAAATTACTTAGCATTATAAAATATCACAAAAATACAAGTTCAATACTAAAAGAGGCCTTTTACATTATCCAATAGATTTTGTTTCTTACTTTTTGGACCACTAAAGAAATTTTGGGCCAGGGTCAGTTCAATTAGGCCTATTTCAGTTATTTGCTTGAAATCCAAAACCAATGCTATTAAAGAAGAAATTGGGCTTAAATTTTGGCTCATTTTGGAGAGCCCTACAATGACCTCTGGGGCTTTGCCCTTGGTCCGCCCCTGGTCCGCCCCTGCCAGAGTGGGCCGAGTAGTGTGGTGGTCGACCAGTGTAGCCAAGCAATGGGATGGTTGACTAGATTGACTGAGTGGCATGACCGAGCGAGGTAGTCGACTAGTGGAGACCGAGTACGGTGATGGCCAACCAGAATGGCCGAATAGCATGGTTGAGCAAGCTAAAAAAATAGTATGGCGCTCGACCATAGTGGTGGAGTAGCATGGCCGAGCATGGTGATCGACAAATGGAGGCCGAGTAGGGTGGTGGCCGAGCAGTGACCAAGACAGTGGCCGAACAATTTTTTTAATTTATTAAGTACAGAACCCAATTGGATTGTACAATAACACTATCAAGATGTTATTTATAACACTTAATATATTCAACATGCATTGGTTCATAAAAATGTGATCTCATGTGTGATCAAAAGTTAGTTTTTGGTACCCTTCCTCTTTTTCGGCCATCTAGCTTGCATGGCAGTCGAACGTCGGGATAACCCTAGTGTGTCTTGAGGAATGTAGAGTTGTAATAAACCGATTTTTTAAAAAATAAACAAAAATCATTTAAAAATTTATGTTTAAATTATGTGGTTTGCATTAGTTTTGAACGGATGAGATCTTTTGACGAGTGATAGACAAAATTGCAAGGATATATGTCTTTTGATGAAAGGTGACGCACCGAAATATCTCTCCATCTTCCTCCTCTCTCTTTTTCCCTGTCGTTAGTCATTTTTAATTTGGTAGACATATGGCACTGAGTGGTGGTGTTCATGGCTGTTGGTGGAGGGTTTGAGAGGGAAAATCACGAAGTTAATATGGGGTTAACGAGAGTTGATTCTCCAAAGGAGTTATATGGGCATCAGTATATCCTTTTCGTTTTGCACGCCATTATTCTATTAGCTTTTGAGAGAGAAGTCACTTTTGAGATTTTCCATTGAGGATCCATGGACCATATACAAGTGCAACAGGGAGAGAGAGAGAGAGCGCAACACAGAGAGAGAGAAGTCTAAGAAAGAGGGTTTTGCTGGTGGTTTCTAGATTTGCAATTCAAAAATTTCGTTCAACATTTCTTCGCTTAATCACGCTTTTTTGAGGTAGATTTGATTACCTCTAACCTTTAGAATTATGATTTTTGTTTCAAAATCAAGAATTTTAATATGTAATCGTACACTCCATGACTGGATTTTTTTCTGGCCAAAAATTGGAGAGACCCATAACCAAAACAGTCGGTCGCCACCTTGATCGACCAGGCAAACAGCCCTTCTAACCGTCATCCATAGTTTTGGTTCATATTCAAATTCTCGGGCTTCGGCCACTGATGTAACTAAATCTCGGCACTCGAACACCTACACATGTATTCACGTATGTTTTTATTTATGACCTCAAATCCCTGTAGAATTTTGAAAAGGCAAGGTTACCTTGCGAAACATATATTGTTGCTGAGCTTTAACTATTAATTGTGATATGCGTGTGGTTCATTGTAGTTTGTTATTAAAATAAATCTGGGTGGTGTGAGATAATAAAAATGTCATGTAAGAATATAGCCCACTTGTCCTACTTTGGGATAATGACAATGTCATGTGTTAGTGTTGCCTTTTTACCTACTGAAATGCAAACGGAAATTATCTTGGAAAGTGATGAAGATACCATGTGATAATTTTACCAATTGAATTGCTAAGGCGATTTACTTTAGGAATAACAGAGATATTTTTTTTGATTCTTATCATGCTTTGCAAATGCAACTCATTTTAATTTAGGAAAAAACATAATTAAAAACAAGTAATAATGTTAATGGTGTGCTGTTTCGGGTTAGATTCTCGATGTGTATTTGGTGGTTCGATTCCTCATTGCATTCTTGTTCCGGGTTAAATTCTCGAGAAGATTTGGCGGTTAATTTTCCCAATTATGTTGGTGGTTAGTTTTCCTTTCTCGTTTATGCTGGGTTAGATTTTCGATATGGATGGTGGTTAGATTCCCCATCTCACTTTTATATCCCGGGTCTGATTCCTGAGGCGGGTTCGATTCTCACTAGCCATCAAGCTGTGTTGTTATGAATTTGATTTTCTGAGCATCGTCCCGATTAAAAAAAAACAAAGAAAAATAAACTTAAAACACTTTAGTTTTTTCTTTACAATTTTGATATATTAGCATTTGCTATTTAAACCTGTTATTTACGCTTAATTTCATGATTCATGTCGTTATGTACTTTATCATATTATTTGCACTTTGTACCTTTGTGTTTGATTTTTCAGGTGATCATTTCTACTGAGTGTTAAAATTCATTGGTGCAATATCTCCGCTCTAACATTTCATGCTAGATACAAATGTGCAGATTGAGAATCAGATGGAGTAGAATGAGCCGGAGAGATTATCACAGTCATATCCATAGATAGTCTTGTCTCTTTATTAATTTCAGAGCCAGTTGTAAACCTAGTAGGGATACTTTTGTCTTTTCAATTTCGGATGTATGCTTTTAATTTAACACTCTTTAATAAAATTGTCGCCTTCTTTTAAATTGTTGTTTTGATTAATAAAATAAAATTTAAAAGAATTTAGTTAACGTTCCGAATGTCGGGGCGTTGCAAGAGTACAATTTGTCTAGTTGGATTGAAGGTTCTTCGATGGTGATTGAGCTTAGAGCTTGAAAGTGCAACAACGGTGTTTGAGTTGAAAGATGAAAGAGATGGGAGAGAGGACATGGGAGTAATTTTATCGGAGAGAAAGAGGGTTGTGAATTGGTTAAGAGAGTGGGGTATATATAGGGTGTGAGATTAACTGTGAGACTGGATTGAGTGTAGGTATGGTTTTGAGAGGTGATGATGGAGTTGACGAGTGTGTGGGAGGTAAGGCAAACCAAATCAAGTATTTCGAGGGATAAAGGGATTTTAGCTGATTTGAGGTGATGTATTGTGTGGTGATTTCAGTTATGGTCCACCTCTGATCGCAATGTCCGATCGAGTATTTTACCAAAACTATTTCACAAGTGTTTGACAATATCATACGTGTTAAAAATTCATTTTAAATTTCAATTCCGGGTTGACACAAGCATTGCCAGTAAATCAAACTTTTAATT